>KZ810953.1:11664-30455 GCA_000696205.2 Oncopeltus fasciatus | reverse complement strand
AAGGAGAGTTTGTTGACCGTAGATATTATTCTAAGATGATTTTAGTTGGGGTTCGGTCGAGGTAGATAAAAAAAACAAAAAAAAAAAAAAACAGAGGACAGGACGTCCTCTCTCATCTTCATGGTAGGTAGGTGTGGCAAATTACTGCTTTAATGATATTTCAAATTTTTTTTCTTGTCAATAAATTGTTTGTTTGCATGTTTTTTCAAATTGGTCCTTTTTCAAATTGTTTTCATAAACTTTTAATTGTCTTACATAGCTTTCTACATTCATACTCTTGATATCACATTATATTATAATTCTCTATTATACTAATTTCATATATTACTGTATTCTCATGACATTGTATTTCTACAGCCCTGAAGATGGCTTACAATGTAAGCCGAAACGTTGGAAGATAATCTTTCATAAAAAAATACATTTTTTTAATTTGTGTTCTCCTTACGTTTGTTTTAGGTTTTGAGCCAGTGCTGTTAGCTTTTTTTATACGCAGTTTCGAAAGTTTTTGGTATATTGTTTCCTAATTCTTGCTAAGCTCCGCTTTGATGGTATCCTGTATAAAGTTTAAGTTGGCAAGCAGTATGTGGTGAAGGTTTAGTCTTGCCAGAAGGTTTCCTGATGATGAAGTCTGTATATCTCCTTCTTGAGTCTGACTTTATTATTATATAATATTTGTTTGCCAATCATGACTCATAGAAATTGTGCTGTTTTGTCAGGTGTGAGGCGTATGGTTTTGTGTTCATTGTAGCGTATTTCGGTGTAATATTGAATTCCTGGAATGATCTGTTCAATTTAATGTTCACTTTAGAGTTCAATAGCTCTTTCGTCTTGTTGAGTATATTTGCTAGTAACACCTAACCTAGACCTAGGGCTAGTTGCATAAACAAAATAAAAAAACAGTTGAACTTCAGGCATTGCTTGAGAGAGTTTAGGAAGCTATGTTTCGTCCGAAGATCACTAATAAAAGCGCAAGCCATTGAACCAAAGAAAGCCTATGTACACGGATTATTATAGGTATATATTATAAGATTATATAATTTTGACTGTTTTTTATAGGATATTTTTATTAGTTTGATTTAAATGTTGCTTGTTTTAACAGAGTACTTGTGATGTTGATCTTGAAAGAGCTCTGTAGAGGAGGTTGATACTTGAGGAACATGAACATGCCTGAGTGAGCGGATGACAGTCCTAACTTATTTCATTTTTTAATACATGTTTGTCTGTGTGTTTCTTTTATTAGTAGATTAATTTTGGTAATAAGTGTTTGTAATAAGCAGGTTTCTCTTATAACTGGTACATAATGCAATTTGTTTTTAAACAGAAACTCAAAGATTTCATCCATTGGTGCCATCTTTATTTAGAGTTTGTACGAAGACTTACGAACTACCAAATGGATATGTCATTTCGAAGGGAGACAATTTGCAAATTCCTATATCTGCTGTGCATTTAGATTCAAATAACTTCCCAGAACCCGAAAAGTACAAACCTGAGAGGTTTCTGGAGCCCGTCAAACAGGGAACGTTCCTGCCTTTTGGCGAAGGACCAAGGATATGCTTAGGTGAGGTTTATATTTCACAATTTCAAAACTTCTATTTTATTGATTTTATTTTTATAAAGTATTATAATTTTAATTTTATTACTTACATTTATACGCCCATAAATTTCGGATAACCTCATTCCCATTAACCTTCTTACCCCATCCGTTGCGGTCCGGAACTTCATTATTTGTAATTAGAATCACTAAACTAATAGTATTTTTTTAAAAAACAAAATACTATTAACTAGTGCTGATTTTAATTAAGAAAATATTATTTTATATTATAAGATGTTTGTTATTATAACTCATAATAATAATTGAAGGGGCCTCAATTTTTAAAGTATATTGGGTTAGAAATATTCTAAAAGATTTATCAGTCACAACTATTCTTTAGCTTTACGAACCTTAAATTGCACATTAATTTTTAATAATTTTTTAATTTCAAAAAATAAATTTTCTAAAATTAGTAGTCTAAAATTAAATTTAAAATATAAAAGTTTGATGTATATGGTATAAAAAAGTTTGAGTGAATGACTATAAATATAAGTTCTAAATTACAATAAAAACCAAAATACAAATTGTCTTAAGCGTTCTAATTTTTGTACTATTTATAAATTAATTTATTTTAGAATTTTCTAATTGTAATATTTATTCCAGCAATGCGCTATGCACAGACAGTTATCAAGTATGGATTATCAATATTTTTCCTAAACTATAAAGTTAATTTGTCTGAAAAAACCAGTGTGCCAATTAAATTGAATAAAAGAGGATTTATAATTTTACCCAAGGAAAAAATTCTACTGAAGCTGGAAAAATTGTCGTAACTAAGGCAAGTATTTTGTTACTACGTTATTTTAAATAGATTAAGTTTCAATTTAAGCTGTCGTAAGAAAGGCTATCAAGTATGTCTATAATAATACCATTGAGGGTTATGCGGATAATACCATTGATTATCCCTCATAACCCTCAATTATGAAATTAATATAATGAACATTATTTATTAAGGTTCAAACAAATTCCTTTAAAAGTTAATATAAAATCAATTTGCTGAAATGAAACCATCCCTTACTAATTCACAAAGTACACCTGACCCGACACAAATTTGGCCAGATAATGTACAACTTCCAACATCCACCGCACAAACTAACTCGGTCACCGGGACAAAGCTAGAGCTCAGAGCCAATCGCCCAGCAAATCAAACACAAACTAACTCATCAAGCAGCTCCGATACCCGAGGTTACAAGCTCTCCAACACCTATTCCCTGTTCAAACAGTCACCTTATACAATTTACAGTAACAAATATGGCAAAAACTTTCAATCATAAGGATACCCAAATTAACCAATTCTCTCTTTAATGATTTAAAAGGCTAAATGTGAAATTATTTGTTTGGGAGGTATTATATTAGAGTTTAATGTCTCCGGACTTAATGGAAATAATTAACAATTACTTTTTAAAAATTGTGAAGTAATACAGTTGACATGGTATATTTAGATAGAATTCCTTGTAACACAAAATCACTCTGGCGCGACAAGTGACGAAACCAAAGCGAAATTTCGAAGCCTTTTGTACGAAAACGAAACAGATATCAGCAAAGCTATCAAATTTGGTATGATATATACTAAAAAAACAACAGGAGATATGCTTTACTCAAACCAAGGATTGTATTCCTTTAGTTAAATTATGATTTCAGACTTTTATTTCTTTTTCCCACAAACATTTGCTAAAAAATGAATATTTTTATTACATTTTTAGATGAGCGACGCTCACTGAAGTTAATGAAATATGAAATCAGACTGCTCTTCAAGAACTCTAAATCGCAGAGACTTAAACATTCTCAAAGTGAATAAACTCTATACAAACAATCGAAAGAAATTTTTCAGGACGAATTCTAATGGCAGTAAATAAAATAATACCGGATTTTCTTCAGACATTTTTTTTTCCTTTTCTAAGGACTTCAGATTATCTGAATAAAGTGGATATCTGCATGTAGCTAAACTGATTTCAACGAAAAATGCCCACCTAGTTTGGCACAGTCAATTCAGAAAAGTTTAAGAATAATTGTAAATAATTTCTTAAATTCATTAAACTTATAAGCGATATATACTGTTTATAAGTATAATAAGAAAATGTAATTAATTAATAAATAATGTAGCTCATTAATTCCTTCAATTTTGTTTTTATTTTACCTTTTCTCCCCCTTTCTCTCATGTTTAAAAATCCACAGCCCTATTTCATATGACATAAGGCCCTACACCAGCAGATCATCAAATTTAACAAATTTAAATGTTGACTACGAAACAAATGGGACCCTTCCTAGACCACTGCTGTCAGTGATTCTTCAGTACTGTCGCCTGGAACTGCCTTCATATGGCTGACTACTACTACAGAGGCTCTATATTTATATGCATATATATATATATATANCGCATATAAATAAGTAGGAGTCTCGTCTGTCTCCTTCTCCGCTCGAACGGACAAAGGCACTTGATCCGAACAGAGCAGGAAATTTTATTATTATTATTATTTTTATTACATAAAGCTACTTCCGTTTGTAATTTGAGGTTTGTTGTCCGGCAAAGACCTATCCTGTATGGTAGACAGCTTTCGTCAGCAGGAGAGTCTGTAACTGTTGAAGTGCCATATCTTATTCTTAATCCACATTTTAGCCCAAGATAGCACCGCATACACAAGATTAGGTATTAAAGGATAAGCTGCATTATAGGATACACAGGTATCCTATAACGGATATTATAGGATACACACTGAGAATCTACATTTTAGATTTCATCTGTAAATGGTCGGCTATGATTGACTTTCTTATGTGGAGTCTAATGGGATAGAAGAATGAAAAAATAAACAATAATTTACTCTTTAATGTCAAAATTTAGGCTAGAAAAGCAAGCCATATTACTTCAAAAGTACTTATATTTATTGATTTTATTTAATTTCGAAACTGAAATTGTTTTATACTAGCTGTCCAACTTTCATAACTTCTGTTGTATAAGATTTCTAAGGAAAGCTGACTACTTGGTTTTTTTAAAAATCTGTATTAAATTTCTGTAAAGCTGGGCCATCCAGAGAACGCAGTTATCCTACTCCGTCAAAATTTATATTTCCTTAAAAATGGAGATTTCCGAAGGACATTTTAATGATTTTTTTCTTCCAAAAAGGGAAAAATGCCAGTCCCAGGTTTTCAAAAATTGTGTTGACAATTGCTTAAGTGAATACATTAGTATTCCTTCAGGCACTAGCCATAAATTTTTATTAAAATTATGAACCTCGTACCGGCCTCGGAATGAGACATCGGTCAGAACTGAACATCGATAATCATGTCTGAATAGATCATATAGAACTAACGACTTGGTTGGGACCGATTGGATATTGTCCAGCGATTGTCCTTCGAGGCTCCCGGACGTCCCTTCAAAGACAAAGACCTTACCAAGGTAAGCTGACGAAACAAACGCGATTGTGTTCCCCTCCTTGACGAGGGCGGATATGAAGCAGTAGTCCGTCGAGGCAAGTCAGGTTTATACATCCTATTAACGCCGGTTATGCCTCACCGGTTACTACATTTGTAGCAACGGAGCACAACGTCCGTAGACAAACTGTCACCATAACCCGCACATCCTACGGGTAAAAGGGTCGCTATAGGTGGTGCACTGATTACACTGTTACACTAGTAATTACACTATTAATTAGCACTATTACACTCACACCACCATAGCACACGGACTGCTAACG
This sequence comes from Oncopeltus fasciatus, assembly GCA_000696205.2. Taxonomy (NCBI): domain Eukaryota; kingdom Metazoa; phylum Arthropoda; class Insecta; order Hemiptera; family Lygaeidae; genus Oncopeltus; species Oncopeltus fasciatus. Next base: position 25,175 of record KZ810953.1, on the reverse strand, counting down.
AGGCAGTAGTAAAAGAAAAAAGAAAAAAGGCAAGTCAGTAGTATTCTTCGGCACACAGCGGATATCCATGATCACCTCACACATAAACTTTTATAAGTGTGAAATTCTTTATCTAATTCTAACTACTCTAAATCTATAAGATATAACTCATTACCATTTGGTTTTATCTCTTTAATTTGATCTCCTATGAGAACTAACTCTTTGGACGTAGTCTCATGCAACTAAATCAATTTAGAGGACGTTCAACGTAGAGTTAATCGTACTTATTAATTCACGTAGGTAAATGAATTATTTAGTTTAAATCTTTCTTTTTTGAACTAGGTAGGTAGGATCGGGTTTAGGGGCGAACAACCCTTAGATTATTACGCCCTTTTTTGAACTATCCTTACCTTTAACACAAAAGAATTAGGAAGGGCCTTTATTCCTTCACCCTTGTGGGAGCATTTAACATTGTCACTTGAGTTAAACTTCTATAACTGTTCTAATACGACAGAGGGTTGATCGCTTAAATATTGCAAAACTCTGGATTAAGATATATGATTTAATAATTAGGGATATATTAGGATTTACATTTTACAAGGTTTATGTGTGCTTCCAGGACATTTCAGGACTCATTTTAATATTGCATATCCCTTAATTTATTTTTATTTTTCTCTATCATTCTCTATCATGCCTAACTCTACAGTTAACCTTACCCAATCATTACCATTATCTACCTTATTCAGTTTTATAATTTATATAACTTAACTATTATTCTTAATTGACATTTGAATTATTTATTTATATGCTTTAGCAAAATTCTTCCAGGAAATCATACTATTANCGGTTTACATCAGGTCAGTTTTGTGATATTTATACAAGCATACATTTATATTTATATAATTATAAATATTGTTAACGCCTTAGGCTTGTACATTGTGGCATCATCTATATAATGTTTACTTACAAACTTCCTACTTTTTCAAGCGTTTATAAATACAAAGTTTACAACTATTAAGTTATTCAAACTTTTCGTCACTCAAATAATAACTAAAATGAAAATAACAAATTTTGGTTTCCTTCTAAACCCTTCCTACTCATCCCTCAATTTCAATAAAAATAAATTACTTCAACGGATTGCAATGAAATGCCGAAATACCGAATTTGGTTACTTGAGGACAGTCTAAACAATTGAAATTACGTTCTAAAATGTCATTCTTAATTTATTCTTAATCCCCCCCCCCCTCACCATCTTAAAATTTTCAGTCCTTTACAAATTCATCTAACGGCTTCAAAAAATAACATATTTGGTTTCATTAATTTAAAAATTACGGACGCCTAAACGCACTCCCTAGTCACACAAAAACTCACACACACACCATTTGAATGCAACAAATATATAGAAAAATTGATAAAAATTTTCAAAAATTGGATTATGATACAAACATGAATACCTTGATTTCCCAATGGGAAATGAGCAAAAATCAATTTGAGTCTAAGTCGATAACATTGAATAGTCACCCGGGTTGATATGTCCTGTCCGCTTTCAAATGTGAGTGGCACAAAACAACGCTGAGCGAAATTTCTTATTTTCAAAATATCTACGTTTATTTCAGTTTTTAAACAAAATAATCTTAAAATATTTCTTTAAAAATAAGAACTATTTAATAACTACAAAGGTTGCTATTATAAGAAATTACTCATATTGTTAATAATATTTATCAATTTCTATTACTATAATAATAATTGTTAATTGTTGGCAAACAAGCTTAACCCTTTGACCACGAAAACGACCATAATATCTATGATTTGAACAAACCTTGTTCTAATTCATCCATGTTTTCTTCATAATAATAAAAATTATTAAAAAACAATACGCCATAAGAAAATATTGTGTATCGCATAATGATCGTACCAGATATTTACTCAAATCTTTAAAAAAAAACCAATTAAATATTCAATAAAGCCTCTTAATAAAATACAAAAAAATTTAAATAGTTATTCTGAAGGAAATATACCTTTCAGTAAATTATTTATAAATTAAAAGAAACGATTTTTTTTTTTTTTTAAGACTGTAAAGCTAAATAAATATGATATTTTAATTCTGTTATATAAAACAAACTAAATTTTTTTNAATTACTTCAACGGATTGCGATGAAATGCCGAAATACCGAATTTGGTTACTTGAGGACCGTCTAAACAATCGAAATTACGATCTAAAATGTCATGCTTAATTATTCTTAACCCTCCCCCTCACCCTCTTAAAATTTTCTGTCCTTTACAAATTCATCTAACGGCTTCAAAAAAAAGCTTATATAACTTATTTGGTTTCATTAATTTAAAAATTACGGACGCCAAAGCGCACTCACTCAGACACACACACACACACACACACACATATCATTTGAATGCAACAAATTTATAGCTCCTCTAATGCAGGATCAGTGAAAAATTAATAAAAATTTTCAAAAATTGGATCATAATACAAACATGAATACCTTGAATTCTCAATGGGAAATGAGCAAAAATCAATTTGAGTCTAAGTTGATAACATTGAATGGTCACCCGGGTTGATAGGACTGCTTTCAAATGTGAGTGGCACAAAACAACGCTGAAAAAAAATGTGCATGCGAAATTTCTAATTTTCAAAATATCTACGTTTATTTCAGTCTTTAAACAAAATAATCTTAAAAATTTGTTTAAAAATAAAAACTATTTAATACAACGGTTGCCATTATAAGAAATTTCTCTTATTGTTAATAATATTTATCAAGTACTATTACTATAATTATTAAATGACTAATTTAATTTTACAACCCAATAATTGTAAATTGTTGGCAAACAAGCTGTTTGTCAGAAGGGTTACTTTGACCACGAAAACGACCCAAATATCTATGATTTTAACACATCTTGTTCTAATTCATTCACGTTTTCTTTCATTAGATTATTTATAAATGAAAAGAAACGATTTTTTTTTCAAGTCTGTAAATAAATATGATATTTAAATTATGTTATATAAAACGAACTAAATTTAAAAAAATAAATAATACAAAAAGATTTTGAATTGAAATTTAAAAGAGGAAATGATGAGAATAGAATTTCTTTTGCTAAAAAACTAGGATATTCTAAATCTTCAATGATGGGATCGTGGCACTCAGCTGTATAAATAATTTTCTGTGAATTATGATTTTTTTTAAATTTGATAAAACTCCTCCTTGTAATTGAAACTTCTCTCCGGTACAAGAAAGAATAATAAAAGCAGTAATTTATTAAAGTAAACAATTCTTATGCTTTTATAACAAATAGGTAAGTATATTAAAACGCCTAGAATTGCATTCAAATTCAGAAAAAATGGGTTAATTTTTTGAAGGAAGTATGATATGGTTTTGTCAATGAAATATTTTTGGGTTAACTCCTGAGAGAAAACCAGTCGGGCTAAAACATGTTTGGCCTTGTCAGTTAATCAGGTGGGCCTCTTCCATAAACAAGTATGGCATTGGAATGATTAAGAAGGAGAACATTTTATAATTGGCTACTTCTCTAATAACACTGAACAACAAAGTTTTTGTTTCGGGGTTGAAATTAGCTGATTTTAATGTATTTCCACGTGTTAAAACCGAAAATGACCATAAAAATTATATATTAGCTCTAGTTTTCAAGATATAGTATCATTCTATTATATATATATTGAGTTTTCAACAAATGAAATATTTCATCACCAACATTTGGTACACATGTTTGTTTACATAACACCCCTCTCATCAGCTGTTCATAAGTAGTAAACATAACCTTTGCGAGTTTGTCAATTGTACGCACGTGGTTGCTATTGAAATTATCGTGTAAAGTTGATTTTTAAATTAATTTAAGTGCTGATCTGAAATGCCTCGAAAGTGTGTGAATTCTGTCGATAGCTTTTGCTATATATGTGGTGAAATAACATTTAAGGCTCAGAAACGTAAAATGTCACCTATCATTAAAACTGCCTATGAAAATTATTTTGCCAGTCCCTTCTCCACCCCAAAACTATGAAATTTTAGAGGAAAGTGATGAAGTCTGTTTACAAGAAGCAACCCATCCTTCTACATCCTATGACCCTGATTTTGATGTAAGCGATAGGTCTAGTGATCCGCACAGAATTAGTCAAGCAGAGTTGAGTGACCTTATAAGAGATCTTGGCTTGTCTAAGGAAAAGGCTGAGCTGTTAGGGTCAAGACTACAACAGTGGAATCTTCTAAAACATTGGAATGAAGCAATGCTTGCAGACTACTGCTGGTCTGTGTGTAGGGATGCTCCAGAAGTGTTTTATAAAAGACAAGCTAAACGACAGCGATCTTACAATACATCGGATTGACTTAATTGAAATTTGTTGGTACAAACCTCTTTTATTTGTCAAAACACTAAGAATAATGTTTTTTTTTATCAATTTTGTACTTAAAATATTCTAAAAGAAACATAACAATAATGTTTTTGGTACTTTCACTTTTCACGTATAGTATAACTACTCTTTAAGATTAAGTGCTGTTTATCTCAAAAACCAGAGCTAATACAAATTTTTCAATGTTATTTTCGTTTTTATCACCCCAAAATTAGTAGAAATAGATAGGAAACAAGATAGGAAAATAATTTAGTGTAGGAAACATTCAAAAAATATTTTTTTGTTGTGCTAATGGATCTCTAATCTTTTGCTTCGACTATCTTGAAGGCCATTGCAGGAAATAACCTAACATTAATCATATATCGTCAATTTAAAATGCCGCTCCCTATTGGTTTCTGATTTAATTGTGGTAAATATTTGTTTCACCTTTCTTTGTATTACAATGCAATAGAATCTATCCAGCCTAATGCTGTGATGTTTTTCACATAAAGTTCAGCGGAAAGGGTTGAGTGACACTAAAAAGGCAGAATTAAATATTTAGATCCATTTTTTATCATATTATAATAAATGATTATACCGAAACTTGATTAAAAGTCCTATCAATCTTGAATAATATATTCGATTTTAATCGATTAGAACATTGAAAAAAAAAAAGTTATTCCCGATACATATGGTTCATTATGATCTTCCAAATCGTAAATTGTCAGAAACTGACAAATGTGAAGGTCATAAAAAAAAAATTATTAAACTTCATTAAATGATCAAAATCGTACAACTGGGGAACACATTTTTTGTTGAGTTAGATCTGACACTGTTTTTTCACTAATTCTTGGCGTCTGAATCTGAGAATAACCTCAGATTTTGTCTATCACGTCAACTTTTTCAGAAATCACTACAGGATATCCTCAGAAATCATACAAAATCATGCATTTAAAAGAGCATAAAGTAAAAACGTACCAAATATACAGTTTACAAAACATTTAATGTACGTTAAATCGAGTTCATACATAAAAAAAATTTTTCTTGAAGTGTTTAGTTTGTAAACATTCGCGCTTGATGCTCCAACAATAGTCAGCCATCATATGTACGTCCCATCTACCTTGATACCTTGCTTTTATGACCCTCAAATCTTTATGGAAACGCTCAACCTGCTCATCACTCACTGCACCAAGATTGTCCGGGAAATTAGCAAGTTGGCTGTGTAAAAAATGCAATTTAATGCTCATGTTGCAACCTAGCTTTTTGAAGCTTTCCAAGAGTTGCTGGACAATTTCGGAGTAATTTCGCTCCAAGCAATGCTCGTGTATTTCCAAGAAAGTCTTTAACTATGTTTTTGAATGCCATATCCGTGTTCCCCGTCTTCCAAAGAGGAAAATTCATTGAAAACTGGCACGGGGACTGCTGAATGCGGTACTGGACGTAAGCTGACGGTAAACTAGGATACTCTTTTTTAAATTTTTTTTTTTCATTTTATATCCCGATGTTTTTACTATACAAAAGTAACAATCACTTGAATAATCATAGATATACCAAATGGAAGCTTAGCACGTGTTCCCTTGGTCCACATCCGTAAACCCTCAACACACAGTTTACACTCTTTATGAGGTGCCCAGGCTTTATCTTGATCACCAAGTTTCACTTTAAAATAGGCAAAATATGCTTGTCTGACAAATGTACTACTGATGTTTGTCCTTTAACTGGGAATGGTAAAACTGTCACATATATAAAAAACGAATCGGGGCTGTTTTCGCACTTTCGACGTGTAGGAGCAGAGGTAGCCATAAGGAAACGTTTCAGTTCAAACACACTATGCAGTTCTGTACACTTCCTTAACGAAATACTAAATACTGCTTAACGACACACACGTTTCACCACAGTATAACAGACGTAACTAAACAGGCAGGTCTAGACCAGCATGCGCCCCACCAACATAAAAACCGAATGTGACGTGATAAAAGAAAACTAAAAACAGTTTTGAAACCAGATGTTCTACCAGACACGTAGGCTTAGACGGTCGTCAGATTTATTTACCGTTTCTTCTTTCGGGTTGGACCGTGTCAAGTTGTTGATAGTTGTCGAGCTTTCGCACATCATGTGATGGCTTCTTCAGGGCTGACTAGAGAATGAGAGCTGTAAAAGAGAGATTTAAAAATCCAGGTGGTATATAAATACCATGTTTTATACACCAGGTGGTGTATAATCCCGGCGCGGTCTGGTCCTTGGACGAAGTCTGCTTTCCCATTGGTTGATACTGAGTTCATGTGGCTGGTCTCTGGAGTATTCAGGTAGCTGGTGACTGATTGGTTAGATCCTCTTGTCGATTAGCGCTGGTTACCAGTTTTTGCTCAATCTGTATCCGTCTTCCCTGTTTATATTTTTCGGGTTCTTGGTTATTTCGATGGCTTATCTGATGGTCCGTCGATAGTAGTTGCTTTCCCGGGCCAGTATTGAAGCGTCTTCGAATTTGATGTGGTGGCTGGTGTTGGCGAAGTGTTCTGCTAGAGCTGACCTCTCCGTGCGTCCGCGTTTGATGTCTGCGATGTGTTCTTTGAGGCGTGTGTCTATCGTCCTTCCGGTTTCATCAATGTAAGAAGTTCCGCAGGAGCAGGGAATCTTGTAAATTCCTGGAGTCCGAAGTTTTGAAACCAGCATGCCTAATTCTATAGAAAACAGCTAAAAATCTAACTCAACAGAAATTGTGTTTCAAATTGTTCCCCAGTGTAATTAACTATAAATTAGTTTTTATAAATATTATTTTATTGTGGTATTTAATCCCACGTAAATTTTACTAATTTTTAGTGCAAGGGAACAGAATAAAAACTTTAACTGTCCTAGCCAGGACTCGAACCACGATCTCCTGCTATCCGCTATGTAGCATAATTGGTAAATTATCTTTAACTATAAGATTTATTCAGCGAAATTGAACAAACTAGAGTGAGGGTTTACCTGAAACATTAATTTTCAAATTTTGGCATACAAATATTAACAATTAATTTTCTTAATGAAAATTGACATATCGCTTTTTAATGTCAATTGAAAAAAAAAAAAAATTGTTCACGTAGGCTTCGACGGTCGTCAGATGTATTTACCGTTTCTTCTTGCCGAGCTTTCACACATCATGTGATGGCTTCCTCTGGGCTGAAAAGAGAATGTTAATTATTAATTCTAAAAAAGAATTCTCTTTTCAGCCCTGAAGAAGCCATCACATGATGTGCGAAAGCTCGGCAAATATCAACAACTTGACACGGTCCAACCTGGAAGAAGAAACGGTAAAAAAAAAATGTTAAAAGTTAAATGACATAAAGTTACTGGGGGCCTACCTGCAATGTTAAGTGCGAGAAAAATATGTTTTTTCGTTGCTGCATTAAAGTACTTAGTTTAGAGTAATGAAACGCAGCACTGGTTATATATTGATAAAATATACATATAAATGTAGGAAATTATATAAGGTGGAATATTTAAGTACAAATTTTTGTCAAAAACGATGCTGTTTATCGTATTTTTTTAAAAATCTTTTGGACTTGTTTTGCAACCCTGTTGATACCTAACATATAATTCCAGCTGTCATTAAATATGCAGCTTCAATTAAACCTGACTTTTATTTTTCATAGCCCGAGTCCCCACTAACTAATAAGAAAAATAATATTGCAAATTTTCCTCCATTATTTATTATATAATAGATTATAATTTTATAGGTATTGTTGCAGGATGTTGACATTTACATTACTGGTAGGTTTGGCCAGTTTGCTGGTCTGGTTTGTTTGGAAGGCCTACAGGGTAAATCAATATTGGAAGGAAAGAGGTATAAAACACCTGAAGCCAGTTTTGTACTTCGGGAACCAGTTACCAATGCTTCTGGGCACAAAGAGTCAAGTGGAAATCATACTTGAACTCTATAACAAATACCCAGATGAGAGTATTCTTGGGTAAGTCTAAAAAATAAATCTCTATGTTATATAAGTGTATTAAAAATAATTGAAGTTGTTCAAATTAAGCAACACTCGTTGCTATTTAAGGAGATATTTAATTTTAAATGAGGGATTATTATGATCACTTTTACTTTTTATATTTTGTGTTTAGAGGGTGAGCTTTATCGAAATTAAAAAATAAACACCAAATGCTTTTTAGAGACAATATAGTTTTAATAAAAATAAGGAATTCCATCCACTTGAAGTTCACTGATAAGATAAAATATGTGCAAGGCATAGTTCAATCTAAACTCTACAATATATTTTCTACCTATTCCTTATATATTTTATAACTTCCTGATTGAAATGATGAGGATAAACGCTACAAAGTCTATTTTTATCTTCCCTTTAAATTATCAAGAATGTATAGATCCCTTTTCCAATCCTTAGGGGCCTTTGACTGGAAAAAAAAAAATTGTCTCAGAAAGAACAATATATTAAGTTTAGTTAAGTTAACATAATGTGTGAAATTACGGAAAAGTAAACAAGACAGTAGTTTAAATGAAGACTTTTTGACTGGAGATTATTATTAGAGAATTTTTTGGGTTTCGGTCAAGGTTGATAAAAAAAAAATACAATTTCACCTGGTTCAAATATTCATGAATGTCAGCCATGATAGCACTGAAGACGGCTTACAATTTAAGCCGAAAAGTGGCATTTTGTTAAAATACATTTAATTAAAATTGTATTTTTTCGTGGGTGTAAATAAGACAATTTTTTCTTTCTTTACATAGCGCTCTACTTTTAATAAAAATCTATTACGCAGGAACAGCGTAGATAATTAATATTTGTATTTGATATTTCCATTGTTTATTAATAAATATTTTGTGTCCAGTGTCATAGCTCTATTATAAATATTATGAAAAAAATTTAGGACTTACACTTGAAGTTTTTCATAATTCCCAACTACTATCGTCTGATTTCGCTCAATAACAACCTCAGGTTTTCAATTGACTTCAATAAGAGATAAACCAATTTACATTATGAAAATAACTAAGTAAGGCTTCTCGGGAGTAAATTTAAATTTTGATTTTTTCTATTCAACCACAAATATCCTTTACTTTTACTTTAGTGCGTTGATTTAGTGTTAGATAAATCATTGCGGCCATTATAGCACAAAAGCAATTATTTTTCATCACATTTAATTCTGCTTAAAAGTGAACTCATCCTCAATGCTCTTTAAGTATTATATAAAAATACACAAACCAATAGTGTTTGATCAGTGTCCCTGGACGGGTTCAAACCCGGAGCGCTATTCCCTTAAGACCCAAACGGATCCCTTTAACCTATATATAAGCAACTTGTGAATATTACTTTAAAGCTATTTTTGTTTTGTTCCTAGGTTTTATGACTTTATGTCACCAAAGATTCTTGTTCGTGATCCAGACCTCATAGTAAAGGTTCTAGTGAAAGATTTTGCACATTTCACAGATCACGGTATTTCAATTAATGTAGAAAAGAATCCCAGGGACGAACAACTGTTCTTGATGAATGGTAACCGATGGAGAGCGCTCAGGTAATAATTCACAATATTATTTAGCATATGTAGTCTTCGCAAGTTCTTTACAGTAACTATATGGTAATAGTGACGCTACCGGATAGATTGTTTCCTTATATATGTTATATATTAAAAAATGCTTTATACTATATGCCTTATTGGACAAATTATAAAATAAGTAAAATTACAAAATTTTTAAAAAGTAGTTTTTCTCTTATTACTTCTCTTATTACAGTTTTTTTTCTTTTTTTTTCAAACCTAAAATCTGCACAGAATCATATAATTGTTGTTGAACAATTGACTAAACTAATCTTGATTGTCTGGCTGTCCAAACCAATTATTAACAGCGTTATATATGGTAAACTACTAAAAAATAATAGATTATCTCACATTTTTCAGGGAAAATAACACTTAAGTAATTTTCTTGCAATAAAGAGTAAAAATGGTGTTATCTTAATAAATTGTAAATTGTGAAAGAAAAAAAAGTGTTTTGAATAATTCTCAAGAGAGATTTAATTGGGCAATTAATGCTACCATTTGAAAAGGGAACTGATAACACTGCACAACAAAAAAATATTTTTTGAATGTTTCCTACACTAAATTAGTCTATTTCTACTACTTTTTGGGTGATAAAAACGAAAATAACATTGAAAAATTTTTATTAGCTCTGGTTTTTGAGATATACAGCACTTAATCTTAAAGAGTAGTTATACTATACGTGAAAAGTGAAAGTACAAAAAACAATATTGTTATGTTTCTTTTAGAATATTTTANGAATAATCTTACAATATAGCCATTTTCAATTTTGGATTGTTCATTTTATGATGCACTAACCTATGTGCTTTTTTATGGATTATTGAATTTCATTCCCTAAATAATATTTTGGTTATTATTTTTGTTGTCTGGTTTGCTACATTAGGAAACTGTAGAAAAAATTGGGAAAATGGATTTAAATTAAATCAAACAAAAAAATATTAACATAAGCGCCCGTGTGTGTATAAACATTTTATTTATACACAAAATTATATCTTGTTGTGATGGGCTTAGTCCTAAATCGGGGTACTCAGACGAGGGAATGAAAGAATCAGTTTCAACAGTTATAAGTTTCGAATTATCAGTCACATATATAAATGAAATATAAATTACTATGTTAATGTTTATGGTTAAAAAAAAAAAAAAAAACTCTCCGTTTCAACATATAAATTACTTATGAATTTTATAAATTACTTATTGTTTTGGTATTTGTAGGATCTTCATTGGAACTTAAAGTTAAAGAAATATCTATCACTGTTGACAAACTTAGTTTGAATTTTAATGAGAAGAAATATCACACAGAAGTGTAAGATATGCTCTCATTAGTTGATCGATTAGAATTAAGAAGAAATAAAGTTAAAATCTTACAATATAGTCATTTTAAATTTAGGATTGTTCTTTTTATGTTTTTTATTCTTGTAAAAAAATCTGGCTCTAACATAAAGAGGAATTTAATATATTGGCAAACCAAAAGAAAATAACAATTGAACGTCAGTAAAATAGTATTTTGTAAGTAATATTTTTTTCAACCTCTCTTATGAACCTTTCTTGGAATCTCTATTTTTGTACAAACCTATGTGCTTTTTGATGAAATATTGAGACCAAATTTCATTCACTAAATAATTTTTTGGTAATTTTTTTTTTGTTTGTTTTGCTATATTAGGAGCTGTGTAAAAAATGGGTAAAATGATTTTAAATGTTTTTTTAAATTAAAATGATTTTAAATTAAATCAAATAAAAAAATATTAAGCACTAACAATGAAGTAAGCATATGAAGCATATTGAAGTATATATGTATAATATATACACAAAAGTATAATGTATATCTTGTTGTGATGGGCTTATTCCTAAATCGGGGTACTCAGATGAGGGAATGAAAGAATCAGTTTTATGCAAAGTAGAGCTGCATCTGTTTCAGGGATGTTATATTGAATGATAATTCCTTCTGAGTCATCGGTATGAAGTGCATGGTATGTACTATGATAAAGACATATTAGAGTAGGCGTTTAATACTATAGTAGCGAATATTTTGATAAGGGTAGAATGAGAGTTTCAGCTAAACAAATACTTTTTTTTAAGAAAAGCTAATCGGTTAATAAAGAAAATGGGACATGAGATTTGAAAAAGTCAGATTCAATCATAAAAAATAATAAGTAAATTTATGCATGCAAGTGAAGTGTATGGTTGATCTAATGTGACAAATGCATTAGACTTTGTGTGCGCTGTCTTATAAGGGGTAGTATAAGGAGAGATAAATTAATTAATTTTCAAATTGATTCTTTTATTTTGTCTGATTCTAATGAGTAGTTATGTAAAATTTTAGCGTGGAAATTTAATTGGGTAATACATTTCAATTGTAATTAGAAATAATATCAAATGAATAGACCCACTGGGAACAAGTAATATAACAAATTAAAATAAAACACTGAGAACTAAAAGGTTCTTATTTATAATGGAATAAATCAATAAATAAAATTAACAATGTAAATATTGTATGTTTAACAATTCTCAAACGCCTGCTGAAAAGAAGTCCAAGACAGAAATATTGCTCTCTGAAGGAAAATCTTGTAATAGGATACTTTTCTATCTATGGTTTCTCCTTTAAGCCTCTAGCAAATATTAATGAGTATGAGGTCTTCCAAGGCGGTTGAAGAGACTAGCATAGTGCATATCATGAATCTATTGAAGTGTTTGATGGAATTATAATTTATATAACTTAACTATTATTCTGTATTGACATTTGAATGCTTTAGCAATATTGGACATTAGGTGTGGTTCTAGTAGTCGCTGTGCAACCTTAAGTACATCTGACCATTACGCCTTCAGCCAATTCTTTATTTCGTCGTTTCCGAGTCTATCCAATAGGGTGTTATACAAATATCAACACTGAATATCTAACTGAACGGCTTGCAGTTTAGAAGGGTCACGCTTGGTTATGTTCCATGCCTCAAATACATAAATCAGGACACTCAAAACAATGATACTGAAAACTCTCCATTTGTTGATCTAAGATATGGAGTCGTTCCAAAGCACTTTTTACCTTGCGAAACATGTCTACTTTCTTTCTAATTCTGCTTTCGATAATAATTCCTTACTTACTCAAGCAGAACCATGACGCGAGTGGGTCAAGCTATGGCCCCTGGTTAAAGGGAAGGAATCAGAAAAGCGACCACCCTGCTGAACATTATACATGTTGACCTTATATAAGCACATAACCGCTCTTCCTAAATCCACATCAGGTAAGTCATCATCAGGGCAATAGTGATGTCTGAAGAGATCTCCGAGGGAGGTTTATGTTCACATCTCAGAGTCCAGAAATAAATTAAACAAAACATTTTAGCTCTGCACTATGAGATGTGACCAAAAACCTCCCTCAGAGATATCTCCAGACCTGATTATGACTTACAAGTTCATTCGCAACGTCGGCAATAACAAAATAATTAACCAACAGTACTTTTGGAGTACTTTATTTTTCTGATCCTGGCCGAAATCCTTCCTAATTCCTCTAGGATAATACTCGACGGCCAAAGAACCTCCAACTTTAGGAATGGAATTGGTTTTGTGGTGCAACTTTAAAAAAATTTAAATACAACTTCACCGATTCTACATTGAGTAGCTAAATATATGGTCCATAAAAAATTTTATATATATATATATA
>KZ810952.1:5334-20813 GCA_000696205.2 Oncopeltus fasciatus | reverse complement strand
CCCCCCCCCCCCGTCCGCTACCCCTATCAAGGAAGGCGGATTTTCATGAAATTTAAGCGTGTGTTAATGCAGACAACACACGCGGTTATGTAGGGGTTAGAGAGGGTGGAGAAGGAGCAAATTTATGTAAGTAGTGTGTAGGGGTTAATTCGGAGTGTGCGGACTCTCTTAGCAATACACATTCGGTGCGTCCTCTTCCATTTTATCTAAATTATAGCAAGGGTTACGCAAGGCTCTTCCCTCTTTTTTTTTTTTTATTAAGGAAAGTGATTATTGTTAAAACAACCTAAATATGAATTATGTAACGGAGTGGGGGACGGCTCACCCCTTATGAGGCACCCTCAACCGAAATAAACACTCACAAGTAAATGGCGCTAACCCTCTTCAAGGCTGAAATATAATTTATATTATATGTGTAATGAATTATGCAACATTTTATGCATACAAAGATGGCCTTTTACATAAAGGGATATTACAATAATTCTAAAATGCAGGAAATATAAGAAAAGCTGTAGTAATAAATATGCTATAAATTAAGTTTGAATAAACTGTTTCTCCCAAAATGTACATCAATAAATATAAAACAGATTAGCACTTTAAAACTTTATTTAGCCAAATTTAATTTCATATTAAGTAAAACATTATTTAGAAATGAAACTTTTTCATGTGAAAAATGAAATTTTTCAAAGTAATTAACTTTAAGGAGTTTTAGTTTACAGCGAATACGTAGAAGATAATCCTTTCGACTTTTTCTTGATTCCTTAAAAAAATACCTACCAATATTGTTTGACAAATATTTTCCAGCAAAACATCGAATGAAACATTAAGGTGTGACCTCAAATTGACCGAAATGTACGGGAATGTACTCCAGATAATAAACATTTATTTTTCAGGTAAATAATCTACAAGGTTATTTCCACCACCAATGAATATAGAACTGTCATACCTTCCATTGTCCGTCTTCATTGGTTTCTGCAAACCATCTTCTGTTGGCGAGCGCTTACGGACATTATCCATCCTCGGGGCCGAATACATGCGTTCACTGTCACTGTCTGTATTCAACTCGGTCACGAGGATGGATAATGTCCGAAAGCGCTCGTCAACAGAAGATGGTTTGCAGAAACCAATGAAGACGGATAATAGAAGGTATGACAGATTTATTTTTCTTTTTACCAGTTAAAGTAGAACATATTGACATTTAATAGGTATTATCAAGTTCATATTTAAAATGTTGTGCAGATATAAGAGAAGGAAAAACGTATTTTGGAAAATCAATGGTTGATAGCAGAAGCACCATTTAAAAGATCAAAAAGAAGGCTTTAAAATATTTTTAATTAACATGGAAGTAAAATAACACTGTATCCTGAAAGTATCTTGGCCGAGGAAATGGAGTTTAGTTTGCAATGCACATATATGACAGACATCCTGTCATTTGAAAGTAAACCACCCCTTACAATGTCAATGTCGTACATCAGTGACCCTAAATCTATTTATATATGTATCTGCATGAGACATTTCTCCATTAAAGTGGGAATTTGTAAGTTATTTTTTGTAAAATTCGCTAAATAAAGAGGTAAACAATTTTTAAAAGAGTTCTTTCATATCAGAATAAACTTAAAATGAGACTATTAAATATAAGTTATATAGTTCATGTGGTGATACTTTAAAAAACAAATTTTTTTAGGATATTGACCAGGGAAATATTTATTACTCTTTAGATAACTTTTTCTCTACGATTAAAAGTAAATAAGTATAGTTATGTTTATAATCAGTCTGATAATACATTAGCATTTAGTCTCTTACTGAAAATTTCAAATTTGTATACCAGTATAAAACTAAACAATTTAGATGAGTGTTAAAGTCGAAAACGAGTAACGAGTTTCGGCCTTCCAATTACGTTTTAATTTGAAAAGAATTTAATTATTTGAATCGAATTTGCAGAGACATTGATTAAAATTATGCCTAAGACGTTTTTAAAGAATGTATAACACACTCTTATGTACAAGTATGCTTATATATAAATGTTATAAGTGATTTCCCGCTTAAAAACTTTTATAATGATTGATTGNCTGAATTTGTTTGAAAAGTAAATCTCTGTTACATACAAAGGAACAAAGTCAACAACAGGACATGTTAAAAAGAAATAAGACCAACATGTAGGTATGAATAATTTGTGATAATTAGTGTTATTCATATGAGAGAAAATGTGCGTGCCTTAAACTAAGTAAATACAAATGAAATATTAACTTTACTTTCCAAATTAATGGAAAACTGAGGGGCCCGATGGAGCTGGTGTTGAGTTGAAATTCTTTGTTTCCCCAATGAAAGAGTTTTTAGAAAGGCTAACCGTATATATTATGTAAGATAATGGATCCCCCCCCCTGCTTATATTGCTTTTAATGCCGCAATTTATCTTCTGCACACTCAGATATATTAATAAGCCCCCCCTCCCCTCCCCCCCGCCATCCGCTACCCCTATCAAGGAAGGCGGATTTTCATGAAATTTAAGCGTGTGTTAATGCAGACAACACACACGGTTATGTAGGGGTTAGAGAGGGTGGGGAAGGAGCAAATTTATGTAAGTAGTGTGTAGGGGTTAATTCGGAGTGTGCGGACTCTCTTAGCAATACACATTCGGTGCGTCCTCTTCCATTTTATCTAAATTATAGCAAGGGTTACGCAAGGCTCTTCCCTCTTTTTTTTTTTTTATTAAGGAAAGTGATTATTGTTAAAACAACCTAAATATGAATTATGTAACGGAGTGGGGGACGGCTCACCCCTTATGAGGCACCCTCAACCGAAATAAACACTCACAAGTAAATGGCGCTAACCCTCTTCAAGGCTGAAATATAATTTATATTATATGTGTAATGAATTATGCAACATTTTATGCATACAAAGATGGCCTTTTACATAAAGGGATATTACAATAATTCTAAAATGCAGGAAATATAAGAAAAGCTGTAGTAATAAATATGCTATAAATTAAGTTTGAATAAACTGTTTCTCCCAAAATGTACATCAATAAATATAAAACAGATTAGCACTTTAAAACTTTATTTAGCCAAATTTAATTTCATATTAAGTAAAACATTATTTAGAAATGAAACTTTTTCATGTGAAAAATGAAATTTTTCA
This sequence comes from Oncopeltus fasciatus, assembly GCA_000696205.2. Taxonomy (NCBI): domain Eukaryota; kingdom Metazoa; phylum Arthropoda; class Insecta; order Hemiptera; family Lygaeidae; genus Oncopeltus; species Oncopeltus fasciatus. The sequence continues at coordinate 17,675 of KZ810952.1, read as the reverse complement.
AAGTAATTAACTTTAAGGAGTTTTAGTTTACAGCGAATACGTAGAAGATAATCCTTTCGACTTTTTCTTGATTCCTTAAAAAAATACCTACCAATATTGTTTGACAAATATTTTCCAGCAAAACATCGAATGAAACATTAAGGTGTGACCTCAAATTGACCGAAATGTACGGGAATGTACTCCAGATAATAAACATTTATTTTTCAGGTAAATAATCTACAAGGTTATTTCCACCACCAATGAATATAGAACTGTCATACCTTCCATTGTCCGTCTTCATTGGTTTCTGCAAACCATCTTCTGTTGGCGAGCGCTTACGGACATTATCCATCCTCGGGGCCGAATACATGCGTTCACTGTCACTGTCTGTATTCAACTCGGTCACGAGGATGGATAATGTCCGAAAGCGCTCGTCAACAGAAGATGGTTTGCAGAAACCAATGAAGACGGATAATAGAAGGTATGACAGATTTATTTTTCTTTTTACCAGTTAAAGTAGAACATATTGACATTTAATAGGTATTATCAAGTTCATATTTAAAATGTTGTGCAGATATAAGAGAAGGAAAAACGTATTTTGGAAAATCAATGGTTGATAGCAGAAGCACCATTTAAAAGATCAAAAAGAAGGCTTTAAAATATTTTTAATTAACATGGAAGTAAAATAACACTGTATCCTGAAAGTATCTTGGCCGAGGAAATGGAAAGTTATTTAATGTCCTTGCTTTGAAGATTGGTGGAGTAGTCGATTGGTCACTCCCAAAGCTAGATGATGTTCATCTTCTGCGTAGCTTTGGGAGATAACAAATCTAGATGATACATATCTTATTATTTATCATCATTTTAACGTTTAAAATTCAGCTGACTGATGTACCCCAAAAATTACTCAAGCAAGCCCGTTCGGCCAAGAAGATGGTCGTTCAACTGTTGCAGTTGAGATTCAACACGATACATTGGGTCACTTATGGGATGAACGCTAAGAAACGACCGGAAACACCATTGGGCTGGTTGTCAAGACTAAAACGCCGGCCTACCCATTCCTCGGCCCTCATCATATTAACCTAATTATAAGGGCGAATTATAAATTTAGTCGCCAAACATGGGGCGCCTCGATTGGGTCAGCGCTGCAATTTAATGCATGCTAAATACAGTCTATTACATTAGATATTTAATATGCAGCGAAACCAATCCGCCCCCCCCCCCTCCTCCCTCACTTTCCACTTTTAGGTTTGCCCCGGGATAGAGCCCGGGACGACCAAATCCCCCCCTCCCCTCCACCATATAATTATGTACAAGTCCCCTCGGCAAATACTATGCCTCTCCGATATGTTTCGTTTCCAGTCCGAGGATACTCTGATTTGTGTTAGTCATTTATGTGGGCATTAATATAAATGGATATACCTTCCACTGGCTTAATGACTTCTAAATTGGAAATTAATTAATTAATAAAGTCTGGGAAGGTTGGGGGATGGGGCAATGTCTCTTACATAACCTGAAATTTCAAATACTAAAGCAGTCGATAAACTTATTTAAAAAAAAAAAAAAAAAACAAACAAACAAAAAAAAAAAGCTAGCATATTATTTCATTACATCTTTGAATACAAATAAAAAATTCCGCTATTCAGGAATTACATAGGCTATCCCCAGTATTGAATAGTCAGAGAAAATCATCAGACCTATTTATAATTTATTAAAAGAAAGGTTAAGTTAGGCTTAAGCCTGTGGTTAATCTAAAGTTAGGCCTGAGCCTGTGGAGAGCTAAAAAGTGTCCATTAATATCTCTAGTCTAATCATAAATGACACTATGGTATGGGTTTTTCGTGAAGGAATCATATAGTCAAAATGTTGTTTGTTACTATCTTCTATTTACGTTCCTATATTTATATTTACGAAGTTATTTCTAATTTTATTTTACCATAAAGATTTTACAAGAAAAAAAAAAATATATATATATATATAATTACAGTATTATATTATATATATTACAGTACTTAAAAATTAAGATAGAAATTTGCGTTTGTAGCTTTTTCTGGAGTGTTTATTTTGTGTACATTCGCGCTTGATGCTCCAACTATAGTCAGCCAACACATGTTCGTCCCATTTAACTTGATACCTTGCTTCCATGACCATCAAATCTTAATGAAATAAATTTCCATTGTGGAGGAAAACACACTTCAAGCTGCGCTTTAAGCTATCTATAAATAGTCGCCAGTCAGTTTCGTTATAATTTGAAATTTTCAATTTTTCCATTAAACCACTTACATTATGGCAAAACACAAATCCACTATCACTTTGAAAGTATTGCAGAAATGCCCTTTCTCATGTTCGAAAACAGGATACAGTGGCTCTCTTTTCAAGCAAGTTTTTTTCATTGAGTCGTGATGCCTATGAGCTCTGAAGCTTTTTTGGATAGTCCCAAATCTTGTACCAAATCATTTAGCTCATATTGTTCGAATCCCTTAAGTACAGAGTCATCATCAATGTCGAACTCTTCATCGTTGGAGTCGCTTTCATCTGCACTATATTTGTATTACCCTTCTTCCTAAGAGGGAAATTCATTGAAAACTGGCACGGGGACTTTGGCTGAATGCGGTACAGAGCATATAGCTGACGGTAAACTAGGATACTCTATTTTACATTTGATTTTCTTGTTACAACACGATTTTTCACTATACAAAAGTAACAATCACTTGAACGATCTTTGGGCTCGCGCCAAATCATAGGTATACCAAATGGAAGCTTAGCACGTGTTCCCTTGGTCCACATCCGTAAACCCTCAACACACTGTTTACACACTTTATGAGGTGCCCATGCTTTATCTTTATCACCAAGTTTCTTTTTAAAAATAGGCAAAATATGCTTGTCTGACAAATGTTCTGATGTTTTTCCTTTGACTGGGAATGGTAAAACCGGCACATTTATAACAAAACGAATCGGGGCTGTTTTCGCACTTTCGAAGTATAGGAGCTGAGGTAGCCATAAGGAAACGTTTCAGTTCAAACATACTATTTAGTTCTGTACACTTCCGTAATGAAATACTAAATACTGCTTACTGACAAACAACGTTTTACCACAGTATAACAGACGTAACTGAACAGGCAGGTCTAGACCTTGCGCCCACTCACATAGAAACCGAACTTGACTTGATTGAAGAAAGCTAAAAAGAGTTTTTAAACCAGCATGTTTAATTCTATAGAAAACAGCTAAAAAATCAAACTCATCAGAAATTGAGTTTCAAATTGTTCTCCAGTGTAATTAACCATGAACTTGAAAAGTTTATATTGATGTATATTCTCAAAAGTATAGATTAGTTTTTCAGTTTAGAGAAAATTATATCGTTCATTTTCCCAATCCATTTAATTTCCTTTGCTCTTTATAGTTATGGCAAAAAGAAAAACATTTCAGTTTTGTTTTACTAAAATTTAATTAAAAGAGTAACGAAACAACATAGAGATGTATACATTACAGTAGACTCTGGTGTAATTCGCATATCTTCCTGTATCTTCCCACTTCTCCCGCTCTGTTTCCCCTGGTTCCTAATCCCGGAGATCAGTCTATTCCAGTCTGTTCTAGAGAGATCTCTTGACCAACAACATGAAAGTGGGCCACCTCTCTGGAGCTACAAAGCTATCTTTTAATCAAGCGTTCTTACTGCAAGCACGTATCCGCCGAATCCATTCCTCCACTACCCCGGGTCACACAATCTCCTATCCTTTCACTTATCCAGTATTGTTCGATCTCATCCAGATTCCGAAACGTCCTCCTCTTTCTTCACTAATAGGAAAGTTTAACTGCTAGCAGCGTCAGACCGAATTGAATCTTTTGTATTTGAATTAACAAAGTTGTTCATTGATTGAATACAGACAGATAATCAGCTTACTCTAATAATAATAGTTTTATTACTAAAATGAAATAGAATGTTATTGAAAAAAATTTTGTTTTTCATTGGTCGTTAATAAATGTTCGATTATAGTTTAATGTAATTGATGATCAAACGATCTAGAAATTATTTCATTATTAATTAAATATAAAATCTACAATAATATTTGATAAATAAAATTAATTAATTTTAGTATGAAATTTTGACATATTCTTTTGTTAGAAGAAAGAATTAAGATTATATTCAGTAATAAAACATCAATATGGTACGTTTGGATTTTATAGGCCTTACAGGAAAACTTTAAATTTCTGAATTTCTTTTGAATAGACTGTTAACTCGACTGTGTTGTAATGGATGTCTGAGAATATTATCAAGAGCTATCTATTTATGGTATGACTGACTCAGCAAGAAGAGTTACAGCATTTCACAAAGCAACAAGCTGCTCGTGTAATAATCACCATACTGATACCAATATCAGTTGTTTACCATTTATCGTTTGCTATTTTCAGTACAAATGGAACTGTGCAGGTACCCAACAGTTACAAACACCGGTTATATTAATAGTATTACACAGTACACCATCATGAATGGTAACCATGATCTGATGCACACCATTATAGATGGTTGGACTTAATTTAATCAGTGAGCGCAAAGATATGAGGGTATTACATGACGATAAAATTAATTTCTCTAATCTCCCCCTGCGAGAGTAATTCAGTCATGTGTATGATTGNTTTTTAGTCTTACATTGAACAGAATATTGAGAACTAAGTATATCAAGGTCTGAACATGAAGAACAAGCCAGCTACATTATCTAAAAATTTCAAAAGCCATTGGAATTTGAAAAATAAAATAAAATTAGTTTTTTTTATTAAAATAAATAATGATAAACAAATAAAGAGAAAAACTCTGAATTTAACAACGTTTCTTTGGAAATAAGTGCAGGGTTGAAGAAAACCCGTAAAATAAGTGAGTGAGTGACAGGAGAAAATGACTGCCAAGAGATATATATGTCTCAATAACAAATCCACGTTATTTATACACACAAAAAAGACATCAGAGAAGGCGGGATTTAAACAGGGCCGGAGTGGGTTCCCTTCAGAACCCTAACAAAATGTAAATACCAATTTTTTTAGGCGAGAATGCCGAGTAAACACCCTTCCAAGGATGTTTTATTCGTGGGAAACTAATATCAACAGTATTCCCCCCTCCCCTCCCACTTTCTGTAGTCGGGCGATATTTTTAGATGTGGGCGCCGTACTAAAGCTCCGAGCTAGGAGAATACAATTTTCTACTATTCAATAGGAAGTGCTGCTCGTTTTCAAAATAATATATTTATCGCAAGTGGGGCAAAATGAAGTCAGGATGCGAAGGAGTTGCGTAAACCAAGGAGATTCCGCACGTTCTGGGACAGGCAGGAAATAAAATTGAAATTAAAACCCGAGAAACGATAACTTAAACCTCTTAGTTACTTCCTTAAATGTGTTGTTTAATTTAGGTGTTTGAGGTACCCCGTTAAATATATTGAGTAGACACGGTTGGTGGTTGGTTGGCCGTCGAGTATTGCGCGAGAGAAATAATAAGGGTTTCGGCCAGGATGAAAAAAATAAATTACTCCAAAATTATTAGGTATAAAGTGAGATCGTAAATAACAAAAACATCCCCCCCCCCCGGACCTGATAGTGGGATTGGCTTATCTGAAAGAAAAAGAAAAAAAGATTTAATACCTTAAATAAAAATTAAAAAAATTCATTTTAGACCATGTGATCAATTGTTTTCCAAAAAAAAAAACAAAAAAAAAAAAAACTTTTTATAAGCCGTTAACAATTTCTCATCAAACGAAAACCAAAGTTAGATTTAAAAAACAAAAAAAGAGATTTCATTTTACAAGATAGTATCTATGAAGAATTTAAGGCATTTTTCAAAATCCTTGTGGGTTATGAATGGAGCCTCCTTTTCGGTCATTTGCTTTTCTCCGATCAATGAAAGTGCAATTTATTCTAGCTGACAATATATGCTAAATTGCATAATAGCAGCAGGTCATCAGAAAGCACGATAACGAAGATCACCTACACCCGTCTTACAGCTATAAGTTTTAGCTCACTTTTGAAAGGTTAAGGTTATTTCGAGGGGCGCCAGGCTAGCTCAGGGGAACCGTACGGGTCTCGCAATCCTGACGCTGCGGGTTCAAATCCCGCCCAGGTCAATCTTTAATTTATAATATAGAAGCTTGTCCTGAGCCATGGGTGTTTAAAATGGGGTGGCAACCTGTAGATAGCCCCTTCCTTCATGACCCTAAGTGGTTGGATGGAAGGCTAACACGCAAATAAAAAAAAAATAAAAAAAGGTTATTTCGAGAATAAGATCTTTATAGGTTCTGAAGGGTTGATATTAAGGTTGGTGGTAATTTGAGGAAAGAAGGAAGGAGAAATTAAAAATAAAATATAATAAAAAAAATAGAAAGAGAAGAAGAAAACAAGTATTTCGGAGTTGCTGTCATCGAATATTAATGGCGAGGGGTGTCCAGTGTGGCGGTTATTAAACCTCGGAGGAGTCGAGAACGTCTCATTAAGAAAGTAGGGAGTGATAATATTGAAGTTTATCTCCCGCCAACATGGAGGAATCTCTCGAGGACCTCACCCCAGATAGCAATAATTGATCGGAATCCAGGATCGTTAGAAGAGGGCGACTGGAAAAGGACACGGCCCGGTGTGTGCCGGCTGTGCAGTCTTCTGGCAGGGAACGGACGGACTCCAGCTTTATCTGGAGCTGTTCTAATGGAAGGACTACAGGGGAAGTGCATTGGGTTCGCGCACCTCGGCATTTGCTCGCATGACTAAGTGGCTCTTCTTAGGAGGCAATACAGGACGAGACGCGGCAGGATGAAGTCAGATTAAGGAAGTTCTAATACGCAAGAAAAGCCTTTAATTTGTATACAGGGTGCACACCAGAAATATGACACAAAATGGAGGCATAGGAATGCATTCCTCTATGAACTACGAGCAAAGTTGTCTTCATCCATGAAGAAATAATGCATCAAACCAATTTATTTTATTTATATTGCCTTCTTTGATTTATAAAATAAATTATTATCCAAAAAACTCTCCATTTGTTAATACCTTAAATTTAAAAAATATCTTTTTAGGCCATGTGATCTACAATTGTTCTCTAAAAGACTTTTTATAAGCCTCTAACAATTCTCATTAAACGAAATCCAAATTTAGATTTAAAAAAAAAAATGTAGAGATTTTATTTCATAAGGTAGTATCTATAAAGAATTTAAGACACTTTTTCAAACGCTTAGTGGGTTATAAATGGACCCTCCTTTTTGATTGCCACAACTTTGTAGTGATTTGTTATAAGCAATATTTTTTATAGCATTTGTCTGTAGTGATTATTATTTAAAAAAGTTAGTCTTTACATCGTCTTTATGTTTTTTTTTTTTTTTGTTTTTTTTCTCAAGGCCCTGTAATAAGACTAATCCATCTTTAGATCAAATATCTATAAAGTATAAAGAATTGTATTGAATATATTCTAACCTAAGAAAAAATTAACCATTGTGAAAGCTTATAGTAATTCCTGTAAAGTGTAACTTGGTCTTAATATTTGTTTGAAAAGCAAAAATTATTTCTATGATTTAATTTGTAAGGATTTCTCTTATTGATAAACAATTACTTGGTGATATCAAGAGAAAGGATTGAGACACACGATAAGGAATAGTCGATACATCCAACGAGGTTTTTTTTTTTTTATTCAATTACAAATGGGCAGTGCGAGGCCCAACGACTCATACATACATAAACCATAAAAAGGAATGATAAATGTCACAGTCCGAGTATATCCAAACATCAATGAGCAATTTAATGATTTCTGATATGATCAGTGGTTGGCCCATTGTCTGTTTGCTTTAGGCTATTAATATTCTCCCTCAACCTGTCTATTGTTTTTGTCTCCCCCCCTCCCGTCTTTTTGGTCTTGCTACAGAGGCATTTCGGTAAGGCGCCGGCAGAGGTCTCTCTCAACAGTCATTTGTCCTCAAGCCTTCTTCCATATTGTTTAATATTACTTCGTTTTTGTTCAGCTCTCGATTCTTATTACTTCGATGGCCGATAAAGAATCACAATTGTCTCTGAAACACTTTCTTCGCCGATGACTCTTAATCTGAGATTGAATGTCACTAATGAAGAATGAACTATTGTATAAATATATTTTAATCTGTGTGTTTATTAGACGCCTTCAACAATATACCAGGAATAATGATATGTGCTCTTTTATTTTTGTAGGAAGAACAAACGGATTGGATTTCTTGTTGCCTCTTTGGTGATGCAGTGGATAATCCTATACGGCATTTAAAAGAAACAACGTGCATTGTTAATACTTCTGAAGATTTAGCCTATAGCCAACATATTTGGTATAGTAACAGAATCAATGTGTAGATACTGGAATATTATTGCAGAATAGTTTAATGATAGTGACCAAGTAATGATTGCACTTAGGGTAAGACACCATTCATACGTTGTGTACCAGACGATCAGTTTTTTTCTATTAATCTACTGAAAAAAAATGTATAATCCATAATTAATTTATCGCATTCCTGATAAGTGGGACAGAACAAAACCAGACAAATTTTATAATTTTTTTTTCTTCTTTAGATTACCTAAAAGAAAAATCTATATTCTTAAGGCCTAAAATATAGTTTAGTCAAATATAAAATATAATTCAAACTACAAATATAGTTAGTTATTAGAAGATTAATCTCAGAAGTCACTTAAAATGTAAACATATTTTGAGAGGTTTTTTTAAATCTGTTGCTAAACTTGATAATTATAATTATCTATTTGAATCAACTGCTGTGGTTCTGACTAACTCTTAATATAAGCGTTCTTCTTCAGTAAATAAAGATAAAACATATTGCCACATTGAAATACATAACTCCATGGGAATGAGATTTTGTCTCATTTAACTTACACTTATGATAGAGCATTTTATTTTTATATTTGACAGTATAAATATAAATTTATTAATACATTTCTAACAAAAAATAATAAAATTTTCAAAAGGAGAGTTTGTTGACCGTAGATATTATTCTAAGATGATTTTAGTTGGGGTTCGGTCAAGGTAGATCCAAAAAACACAAATTTAAAAAATGTATTTTTTAATAAAGGATTATCTGCCAACGTTTCGGCTTAAATTGTAAGCCATCTTCAGGGCTATCATGAAGATGAGAGAGGACATCCTGTCCCTAAGTTCACATTTCCATGACTGTGATGGAAATACTTTTTTTTAAATTTGTGTTTTTTGGATCTACCTTGACCGAACCCCAACTAAAATCATCTTAGAATAAAATTTTCACTTTCAGCGAAACCCTTTCTTTGACTTACCTATTTAACTGTTTTACAGACTATATATATATTTTTTAAAATCAATGAAATAAAAAAAAGTACCGTGAGACGTTGCTTTAAAGAAAATTAATGTCTTTGGAGCGCAATAAAAATTGTAATCAAGTAGGAAGTTGTAATTATGTGACTTTTTTTAGTAAAAAAATTTTTTCAATAAGATTTCGTATAAAGTAAAATTATACGTGAAAATAATCATATTCAAACCTAAGATCATAATTATCCCTATTTTCAAAAATTTGATTCGAAAAAATTAGTTAAATCTTTAGTTTAATCATGTAAGTTACATAATAAATTTACCGACTACTATATAAGCCTTTAGTGAAAACATTAGGAAAACATTTATTAAAATCAATAAGTAGAGAACCTTAGAAATAGAATTGATTCGCAAGGAATTATAAATCTTCATTCCCGAACTCATGTACAGAGCATCACAATTCAGAGTTTAATACATGAGGCCTCTCTGGATTAAGCGGCAAAACTCATAATTTGTTGAAAGTAAACAAGTGAATAAAGTAGCAAGGGTTATATTAAATGCCGTCTCGACAAAGAACTTTGTTTATTTAACTTCCTTTTCAGTAACCCCATCCATCCAGGGGAAAAGACAGGGGTGTGAGAGAAGTTCATAATTATTAAGCCATCTTGTTTGAATCTGGTTCTCGAAAACTGGGGGATTTAGAGTGGTAGTCTCCGGGAAAGCAATCCCATATGCAGCCCGTCGGAGGGGGCGAAGATAAAGCATATTAATAAAAATTAACCCTCGGCTGAAGGGATGTTGGATGTAATGGGAGGGAGGCGCCCCGTATATTCTAATTTATTTACGGTGGGCAGGGTGGAGGGGGGGGCGCCGGCCCTGATAAGCCGCAAGCAAAACACTTTATCAGAGTCAGGAACGCAATCTGCCTAATTACAATTAACACGAACAGTTGCCAGTGATCCAAGCGAAGTCGGCTTAATACCTTTGAGGATGCGAGTCCACATCCCTCAAACAATTCAACCCTACTATAAACTACACCAGAGAGAGCTATATTTTAAAAAAATCCTTTAATGCCACTTAGGGAATCCTTAACCTTAAAAAAATTTTAAACCGATAACATTTTTTTTTTTTTTTTTAAACCACAATCCTACATCCATCTCTCTCTATTATCGCACTTGTAAAAGTGAGTGATTTAATTAAGCTTTCTTCCTTTTAATCTTTAATATATCTTCTTCTTTTAGAAGGTGTGCAGAAGTGTTCGCAGCAAAGAAATATATATGATATGGAGGGACTGATATGGAGGATTGATATGGGACTGATATGGAGGATTGATATGGAGGACTAATATGGAGGATTGATAAGGACTGATATGGAGGATTGATATGGAGGACTGATATGGAGGATTGATAAGGACTGATGTGGAGGATTGATATGGAGGGACTGATATGGAGGATTGATATGGAGGGACTGATATGGAGGATTGATATGGAATGATATGGAGGATTGATATGGACTGATAGGGATTGATATGGAGGATTGATATGGAGTGTCAGAATTTGAGGAATTCAGATTTAAAAAAAAAAAAAAAACCTATATGGACATAATTATGGTTATATTAGAATAATCGGTTTGAGAAAAATTCACTGATATGTTTTGAGAACTTACTCTTAGTAGTGAGGTACTATCTGATACAACTTTCAGAGAATATGTAGGTTTTGGTGAAGCCATTGGGGGACAAGAGAGTTTACAACGTGAACATAGTTATAGCCGATACGAAAGGAATGATGTCTGATTGGGTTGGACAGGTTGTGAAAGCTTAGGAAGCGTTTCTCCAGGATCAACCTCGACCTAAAGAAAACTTCTGGAGATTTTATTTATTTCGAGATATGCAGAAAAGGTACTCAAATTGTTCGACAGCCAATTGTATTATGTAAAACCAAATCAGTTCTGCATAAGATGACGGCGACAAAATGTAAGAGACCTATTTACCGTTTCTTCTTCCGGGTTGGATACTGAGTGAAGCTTCCCTGAAAGAAAAAATAAACAATAAATAAAATAAATTAAAGCTTATATTTATTAGAAAACAGAGAGTTTGCATAAGTAGGGAAAAATCTATCATTGATAAATAGTAAGGATAATTAAAGGCATTTTTGTGTCCTGTAAAGTAAGAAAAGTGCAAACCCATACTCCTCTTATCCTATTAATGTTCATTTTGGATTTTGCAGTAAAATTGAAACTGTTGTTTTTCCCAGGTTTAGCATTGGCTAACCTTGGTTGAAGTTTTTAACTATGGTTAGGACTTAATGTAAGATTTTTTTTAAATGAACTATAAATGTTTGAAAATAAAATCCATATTCTTCGCCTGTGACTAAGACTCATTCAGTTTTCAAATCAATTGAGATTTCGATGAGCCGAAAATTAATTATAAGATATTTACATAAAATCGTCGAAATAAAAAAAAAATAACTAAAATAAATTGGTTATTTAAAGAAAACCCTAAATAAAAATAAATGTGTTTTAGTTCTTGTATTTTTTTTATAAACGATTAGATTTCGTGCTCCAAAATAAAGGGAGAGAACGGGTCCAATCACTCCCGCCAGCCGTAAAATTATTTTTCATTTAAATCGGGGGAGAGGGTAAAAAAAATATGGAAACAATACATTCAGAAAAAGTATTTTATGTTTAGTTGAAGAGGGGGGTGGGGGGTGGCTTTGTATGAAAACCTAGTTATATATTGAAAGGGCTCCAGTGGCTAAGCTGGATTTAACAGAGTCACGTTCGCCTTGCTGGAATTTATCCACAGATACAATATATATCATTGCTCTCGTCTCGTCATTAATCGTATTAGCTTTCCGTGGGGACATTTTTCCGGCTGCGGAGAGCATTGTGTCCCGACGTATAATATCTGGCATGAGGCAGCGCGCACACCGATCTGCTTGTTTATCAATGCGTGTCCGCCCGCTCATATTGTTTTAATGTCTGCTACCAGAGGCGGTCGGTCGCGCCCTACACCTGCCTGTCCGTCCCCAACGCTTTCTATTGCAGGATTGCAGAAGTGGGTTTTTTTTTTTTTTTTTTTTTTTTTAAA
>KZ810951.1:0-10088 GCA_000696205.2 Oncopeltus fasciatus | reverse complement strand
ATATATATATATATAAACTTTTTTTTTTCTGTATTATTGATTATTTTGCTACTTTGATATTTTGTTTAATTTCTTTCTTTTAACTACTAGCCTGATGGAACTGTTGGAAGTTCCAGAGAATTCTACTTTTAAATGTGGTCCACTCATTAGCCCTTATCAGCTAATCTAATACTTCAATTTTATTAGTAATTTAGTAGTTTTCTCTAGATAGTATGTGAAGTAGTAGCAGCTATCCTATTGATCAAACCATGTGAGAAGGATATTAACTGAGTAAGTACTTTATATTTACAGTGTATTTATTAATATAAGAGCAACATTCAAAAATAAATAAATATTTAGTTTTATTTTTAAAACAATTTATTATTTTCCTTAATCTAGCTAAATTCTGAATTCGAACAAAATCTTTTTATCTACTGTAGAAAATTTGACTCCTTACAAAAATGTTAAGGAAATGATCAAATTTAGTCAGGTTTTTTTGTGGATTTAGTTGTTACCCTCTTTTCAAAGCAAGAGGGATGGTTATTTTTTAGTTTTTTTTATTTTTAGTTTTTATTCTAAGTACTGAATTTTAATTCCTAATAATATAATATCAAATTGGTTTTTAAAATTTTTACTTTAGTTCCTGTATTGAAATTAAAGATGAACCACCTCTCCTCCCATCGCCCTATCGGTCTGCTTCCTATCCAATCCAAAGTATTCAAGAAAATCCTACTAAAAGGACTGTTCAAATGTTCAGTCCAATAAACTCTTCTTGACTATCACTATTGCATACCACCCTTAACACTTCCTGTCTTAGCCGCTCTCATATTTCTTGTGAAAAAGGAGTATTGCATGGGTGCATCTCTGTATGTATCAGAGGTCTTTGATTTGGCACATCTATGCAAATTTGAACATATCCTCCCCTAACTCTTAAGAATATTAATATCCTTCAAGTACTTAAACTACATACCCACTTTGGATAAGAAATGGCTTTTAAAAATTAAAGAAAATAAAATAAACACTACTCTCACTGTGCAAATCAAGCTTTCTCTTCATATATCTGTAATTAAATACCAATTCCCAATCCAACTCTATAAGATACCAGAGTTTCTACTTGGATTCATGAATAATCTGGAAAGAATACATAAGACTGGAAAAAAGAACTCTAAATATGCGTTGCGGACAATTATATAGATTACTTGAATGGAGATCAAATTTATCAATACACAATAACCTAACTATCCTATTTCAATATAGATATATTAGAGGATTTCGCAGTGCCCAAGAAGTAAAATTCAATACAACTTTGGGTATAAAAACACATATGTATATATATAAATAAATAATTTATTTTTCAATACACAGAAATTGAATAACACATACTTACACTCTTGCATATATGCAGACATAACACTACACATATATGTGAGAATCAACATATACGATTATATATAATTATATATAATCAATGTGGATAACAGAAATTAACTACAAAGCCTAAGCTTTTCTCAGGACACTTAAGCTTTTCTCATTTCCCCTTATCACTTCCATATCAAGAATATCATCTGATATCTGTGTTACTATCTCTATGAATACAATGACCACTAAATGTTTGTTTAAAATATTTTAACTACTGCATGCATAACAAAAACCGGTTTTTGGAATTTCTCTCTTTCTTGAAGAATTTATTTTTCTTTATATCAGGATTAAGCTTTAAATGTATAGAAATCCAGTTATTTGACCCAACCTGAAACAATTATCAATATAGTAGTCTTCAAACTGTTTTCCCTGCTCCGCCACAAACTTCTTTAGTTGTTAGAACAATATTTTCCTCTTCAATATCACCTTAATTGACAGTATCATTTATTCTGTCTCATTTTGCCATCAATTGGAGGGTTTTTTTCTGCTCCGAACTTTATTTTGCAATTCCTTTATTTTTTGTTTAAATTTTTATTTACCTTCACCACTATTTTTAATTCGTGACTGTTAAGGTTTTTTTAAATGACTTTTAAACTATTGCATTTGATGAAATCATTTTGTGTTTGTTTTTATTTATTTGGTAGATTTTTTGTTCAAATATATATATATANTATTTTTTATACGTTCTTTTACTCACACGTGCATATATTTATATACACCCATCATTTCTGACTTACCTCACTATGAAACACCTAACTCTAATTTTAACCCTTTTCGAGGTATTCGACATTTGCTTATTGAAAATTGCCGATTGTTAGGTTTACATGTGTAATAAAATGCTTTAGGGCGTCAATCATTAAAATAGTGCATAAGTTAATTGAATAGGCCGAAGTAGACTAGTGAAAGTTAAGAAATGAAAAAAATATTAGAAAGTTTATTTTTCTCTAAGGAATATTTTTTTTAAAAAATATGGCAGTTGTTCGGCAAATGTTTTTCGAAATGTCTACGTTTCATCAGCTATTTAACGAGGTATAACAATCGAGGGTTTTTATTAGGTTCACAAATCAGGAGAAATAGTCCAGAATCACAGCCAAGTCGAGAAAAAAGAGCAAAACTACGTCACATCTACTATCTACGAAACGCAAAAGCAGACTTACAACCAAAACACATTCCCAGCCCTAACCGGTTTTTTTCTTTCATTCGCCCCTACATAAATCGTCACTTGTCTCTCACGCGACGCACAGTCTTAACTTGATGGACCATAGGCGCGGGACTGTTAGAACTGCTACTTGTAGTGTCCAAACTACTTTTCTTTCAACAAAATTTAATATAAACCCTAGATTGTTATACCTCGTTAGATAGCTAGATGAAACGTAGATATTTCAAAACATAATTGCCATAATATTTTTTTTTTTCATTTCTTAACTTTCACTTGTCTACTACGGTCTATTTAATTAACTTATGCACTATTTTAATGATTGACGCCCTAAAGCATCTTATTACACATGTAAACTTATAATAATAAGACACACAAAATCAACAAAATTAAATTTAGTAGCCAAAAATCGGCAATTATCAATAATAAAAAAAATTAAAAGTCGAATATCTTAAAAGGGGTTAAGTGTAGGGTAAGGTGTTTCATAGTGAAATAAGTCAGAACTCCACGCCCTTAACGGATTTAGCACGGTTTTTCCTGTAACCCAGTATACTTTTATCATTATTTATCTGTAATCTACACCATTTACAAGTTTAATATAATGAAACCAAATACCCATTGAATATTTAAGCTTCTTTTATTTAGTTGGTTGATATCGATAATGACCAAAATTAGTCGAGGAGGGGGAGGTTTAGAGAGAGAACAAAGTTTAAAATATTAACATCATAGTAATTATTAGTGACACACACACAAAAAATAAATGAAACAAAATGGGTGTAAAATGTAATTATATAACATTTTTATTGTATGATATTGGTGAATCGAACCATATTAAAAATATATTTAGGAATGTAATTTGAAGTGTTGGTCTTTTAATGTTTTCTCTCTTTAATTAAGAAAATTTCAGTAGACAATTCAAGTTTATGTTTTTAAAAAAAATCGTGTTATTTCAATACTATTGCTTGTCTCCTACAAAAATGTCAAACAATTTTAATTATAAGCCCTAAAAATATCCAGGGTTATCAGACTTCAAAAACTTGTCTTTTATCATGAAAAAAAGTATGCTGAGATTTACTTATCTAAAATTAATATTATGTCAATTAAGTAACAAAACAAAAATACCTAGACCTATATTTGTTTCACTTGGACTTGCAGAAACCTCATTTTACTCTGTAAAGAAATTATCCTTCCTGTTCAGTGGAATCAGATCGGGGTTCTGTTTCGGTTGATCTGACATTTAAATGTCACAACCAGAGTAGATTTGGGAAAGGAAACAAACAGCCTAAAACATTTTTTCACCGATACAACGATTTGTGAATATGTCAACAATCATATAACAATATTCTCGGAAGTTGTCCAGACCGGTCAGAAGGTGACATTCATGCGGCTATCCAGACAAGTAGACAGACACAATTAGCTATTGGTAATACAGTTCCAATAATGGAATTGTTATTCTATTAAACGTTCCAAACATGCAAAACATGGACTATATTTATATAGAATTATATAAAACGCCGTTTTCCCGAAAATTTTACTCCTTGTAATTTTTTCTCTTTGTGTGTGCACTACACTCTTTCTGTTTTTGTTATTATTTACATCGCAGCCGCGAGTGTTTCATTATATATATAATGTTATACCTAATTATTCTTTTATGGAATTTATTGAAAACGGAATGTTTATTAGAATAACAATAGAATTTTATCAATAAGTAATTGCTAGTGCCAAAGGGTGTCTGTCTTCATTGACCCAATTGCACCTTTGGATAGGCAAGTAACATGGCATGGGTGTATCCAGGAAGTCTTTCAGAGTGGGCTGAAGTCACTTAACTGCTCTTATCTCAGAAAGAGTTTTTTTCTCTTTCAAAACTGCTGAAGATATGAAGTACTTGCGGTACTGGGTTCTTGATGTTCTTCTTAAATTTATATTGAATATAAATTTCAATTTGCTGAATTCGTTTGGCTTTAATTGATGTGAAAGTTGAATCTCGACAGTTTTCAAGCCAAGATCCTTTCGTATCATCTGCCATAAAGTGTAAGGTCACAATCCCAGTTGCTGAGGACGGCGACAATTTGGATCTTCTTCAGTATACAGCGACTACAGGTGCGCACTCTTCGGCATCTCACATTAAGGATAAATCTGGTCCGAAAACAGTCTGAAGGACTATTATGTAAGCCATAAAATGGACGAAGTGAACGATAAGTTAGACGAACAGAACCATTGTTCTGATAAAAAATTTCAAGAATTTGCAAGCTTTGCTCTGGTCTAATTCTGTCCATAATGAAATGTCAAACCAAACTATCAGATGTAAAATGCTGAAAAATAGTGCTGCCGAATTCACTATTTATATTATATTTAGTTGTGATAATTGTATTTGTATGCAGGAGAGGGGCTATTTGAAGCATCGAGATTAGTTTTACAGGAGAGACATGTTTCAGAGGCAGCCGAAGGAACAATTCTGAAAAGGACAACGAGGTTCTTGTCGACATAGATAAAGCTTGACTTTGGTAGAGGGTATTCTTGGAGACCCGAGCACATCAGACATTTGCTCTCCAGTTCTTATCCAAAATTCACTCGCACATTTCTCTTTGCATATTGTGTAATTTCTAGAGTCTCGAAATGCGAGACTGCACAAAAGCACTGGCATTTGGGGGATCATTAGCAAGATACGAAACGAGCTGAGAATCCAAAGTGTGGAGCTGCCTACACCTTGCTTTCTCCCTTGGCTCGCCACAAAGACAGCGAGTATTGTTTTTTAATCGTAAAAGTTATAAAAATAGTTGAAGAGTTGGGTTGCGGTTGAGGTGGGAATTGGCGGGTACAATATCCGGATTGAGGTTAGCCGACGTGGGAGCGGTCTGTCGAAGATTGGCTATCACCTACTTCTTATTTCCTCACAAACACTATCATTCACGTGGAACATATAACTCTGGCCACTTTCTTCTGTATGCAAAAACGAATCGTCCATCATAAACTCACTTGTTTTAGTTTTTCGGGAAAATGAACCCCAATTGAAGTTTTGGCCTCTCTGACATAGAGTTTAGCGATGCTCACTTAACTTGTCTATAGATATTAATCAGTTCAACAATATGCATATCAGGAAGAAATAAAAAGGTCGATTATAAGTTGCTAGTTCTTGGATAACTAAAATAGGTTTAGTATAAATTTATTCTTGGAAAAAAAAATATTTTATTTTATTTATAATAATTAAATTTGTAAAAAAAGTCAAATCGATTTCACTTATGTCAAATCGAACCACAGATTTTATTATCTATTTTTCTCCCATCTATTCGTCCCCATTTATGTATTTTCATTCTGATATGGTATAATGAAATAAATTTAAAAAATAAAACTATGGCTACATTTCAATCCTTTTCTATTTACTAATACGGATTTGTAAAACATTGACTTGAAAATACTTGACAGGTTTTTCAGAAGAGATAAGAAATTGTAAGTCAATACTAAAAAAATCACCAAAAACTCTCAGTAAATTATTCGAAACTATATACTACAATGCCATCTATTCAATTCCAATATTTTTTCACCCTTCCCGCCCTCAAAACATTGCGGACACACGTCTGCTAAATAAAACAAAATGTATCCACGGCTTATAGGCCCACCTAAGGAATATATTGAAGAATGAAGTAAGAGCTAACCTTGTTAGTGGACGCACCCATAATGGTCGTCAGCCTAGAGCCAGCCTAACCTCTCTTTTCATTGGACTGTTCGGTTTTTAAGATTAAATTAAGCATTTACTATTTGTTAGGTTACTAGCACAAAACCAAGGGGCGAATGGGAATGAATCCTTTGTAATGGCCATACCTTTGCCACGGGGGCGGAGATATATGTGTATAAGATAATATCTGTAGGCAACAGTGGTTGTATTTTCTGTTGAGGAAGAGTGGCATAAGTAAGATAGAAGACACAACAAAAGGCCTATCGAAGTGACTATCTGTAAAAATATATTTCCTCTTGTGCACATTTACCTGACTTCATCTTGGTCAGTAACGAAGAAGTACACATGCTCAATTCAGACTGCCGAAATGCATTTCTTGAGAAATCTTGAGACAAAGTTTGAACGAGGAATGAAGAATGTTCCAGCTGGAGGTCTGTATGCAAAAACGAGTATAAGAGTTTATTGACTCCCGTATCTTCTGCAAACCATCTTCTTTTGGCGAGCGCTTTCGGACATTGTCCATCCTGCTGTCTGTATTCAACTGTATGCTGGTTTGCAGAAATCAATTAATATACTTCTATATTCATTGGTAGTTAAAATAACCATTTAGTTTATTGACTCTGCTGTTACAGCCTCGCGAAACATTGCATTAATGAACAAATAAACAAAAAAATAGTATTTGTAATTTAAGTCAATAAAAATAATTATTTAAGATAATTAATGAGCGAATTTTCAAATATGGACGTAATCGATCTGTCAGGATTGGGAGTTACTTGTAAAAATAAATAAAATTTCATTTTACTCTTTTTAAACTAAAAAGTGTTACCCAATATCACGAGATGATATGCTTTTTTTTTCAAATTTAAATTTTGTTTGTTTTTTCTAGAAAAAATGTCATAAATAAGATATTTTAGAAGATTAATAAAAGGGTTAGCGTAATTGGACTATTTCGAATTGGATTTCCGTTCCTACTCATCTTGAATTATAAGGTCTTGGCAGGAGGAGGTCTGATTCACATTGGTACATGTTTGTTCTAACATACTCAGCATACCTACAATAGAGGTGTTTAGGTCTCAAATAAAGTTAGGTATGTTTTATCTCTTCTTGCAAGTAAACTTTTGAATGATAAGATTTAACCTGGAAAACTTTAACACCAAAATTTAAATCGATGGGATGTGATTTGGTGAAATCATGGTAGTCTTCGTTATGCAAGGTCTTCGTAGGTCAACCTTAGTCAAAAAATATATTTATATTTATATTATTATCAGTTGTATAATACTTTAAATATATTCATTAGTACTAAATATTAATTAGGCACTGTAGTGCCTTTTCAAACCTCAATTTGATTCACATATCGAACCATGACATAAATCTGATAAAGATTATTATTATTGTTATGGGCTTAGGGGCAAGAATAATGAAATGGAGAAATAAATTGAAGTTCATTTATAACAATGATAATTACATTTAATAATAACAGATAACACCAAAACCTACTGTCTTTACTAAATAATAAATAAATAAATAGAAAAGACAAATTACTTACAGATAATTAGCAAATAAGTAAAAATAAATTAAAAGCGCTTATTTGCAAAGAGATCTCAGAAAAACTTGCTAAATTGTCTGTCAATTATTTCACTGTCATAGAAATAACCGGAATCTGACACAGAACTAAGGGCTGCTGGCGAGCCGCTTTTATATATGTGCAATGTACCAGGCAGGCCTAGATGAATCGAAGAGGTTTTTCTGAGAAAACATAATTTCCTCTTTCAAATGGAGTGGTGTCATGAGGATGCAGGTGGCGGAAGTGGCCCTTCCCTTAATGGTCTGGTCTTCACGTGTTCGTGAATTACGTTTGTTATTGGCTGGAATCCGACCAATGGATCCGGACTTCAGTGCACTTCTGAACATCTTCGTTAGTGTTAGAGCTACAGAAAAAACATGTTTCATAATAAGTATAGAATGTAAATTTCTAACAATTATAGCTTTTAAAGTTATTGCAAAAAAATTAGTTTTAAAGAAATATTTATGGATGTAACAAACCGGGACCTTAATTTTTAAAATGCATACCAATTTCTGTTTTATTTTGTTTTTTTTCTCAATTGTGGAATAAATTAAATAACTGAAATCGATTGAAGTGAAGTAGTGGTTTAGCTAAGAGCAACATTTTAATCGTAATATCTTAGTTATTATTGGAGGAAAGAAAAATTTTGTGAAACAAAATTAGTAATGAAATAAGAAAAATAAAATTTAGTAAATTTGTTTTTTATTCTGAGGTTGAAATATGGAGGAAGTCTTAAATTAGGTTGAGAGCTTCACTCTCTCTAACTTTCCCCCTCCCTAGTCTTCCTAAGGGTGGTTTTGCCTTCCAAAAAGGTGATCGGCCTAGAATACACAGCTCCTGCGTGTGGGCTTTTGCTCATTTCACAGAGGTACGAGATCTGCACTTTCTAGTTCTGCTTTCTCTTAGCCTCAACATGTTACGTCACTCACCCCCGACACTCGGGATATAAATTCAGCTCACACATTTACTACCAATTAAGCAATATTTAAACAGTACCTTCCTGAAGATACACAGGTAAACTTTATGAAAACAGCAGAATTATTTTCATCATTGTTCAATGGATTCTTCCTTCCAGATCCACTGTACCAAATCCTCACGACCTGAATAAATCTATTTTAAAGTGAGGTCTGGACATCTTCCTACATAAAGGATCGGTAAACATGTCTTCCTTCGACTAATTGGAAACAGAATACAAATTCGTTGGCAAAGCTACTTTTAATGCAAATTACACTGAACACGCACTAAAGCAAAATCTATATCTAGGAATTAAATATACGGCTTACAGTTCCTAGATAGACTTATTCAATACATTTTATGTTTATGAATATGCAAGTGGAACAGAACCTTGCTTAAACACTGGGTTTTAGGGTTATCGAAAGTAGGATCGATGAAAATCTGTTGTAATTTTCTTTAAAGTCGCGTCATTTTGTCAATGTAAATGAATAGCTTGATTTACCTACGAGAAATCTGCTAAAAGTAGATCAAAAGCTACGTTATATTGACGTACGAAATCGACAACAGTTTAATGAATATTTATCCATGATACAAAAACAAAATTTCCTAGATTTGAGAAAACTTGACAAATATAGCAAACTTAGTTTTAAAATTAAAGAAATTTCGTACAAATATTTTTCTATTTTTTTTATTGTGGTATATTATCCCACGCAAATTTTAAACGATTAAATGCTAGGGAATAGAATAAAAAACTAACTGTCCCAGCCAGGGCTCGAACCTGGATCTCCTTCTTGCCGGGCTAGCGCATTATCCACTTATGCAAGTGGATAACGCGCTTGCCCGGTTAGCTGGAGATCCAGGTTCGAGCCCTGGCTGGGACAGTTAGTTTTTTTATTCTATTCCCTAGCATTTAATTGTTTGAAAGATATTTCCTTTTTTTCGGGAAACATCAGTTTATTACAACATTTTCCAAAACCAGGGAAGCACCACGAAAACCAATGATTAACGCCTCCCCCCCCCCCCAGAAATTTGTCGAACAGCAGTTTAGCCTCCTGAAGTATTCCAAATTATGTTATTCAGCTCCAAAGGAATATAATATGAGAAAAATTGCTTAAAATAATTATTTCGCATTATTTCGACTAAAAAACAGTATAAAAAAAGTTAAAAGAATTCTCATAAACGAACATTAGGGACAAAAAAAAACGCGTAAAACACAATATTTTGTAACTGAAACTAACTGAAGCTTTCGCCATCGAAAAAGATATCAGATATTGTTTAAAAAATATATCGGACTCATATTTCTAGGCGTAGAAAAGCGGCTAATATAGTTGGTCTCATATATA
>KZ810948.1:18631-31776 GCA_000696205.2 Oncopeltus fasciatus | reverse complement strand
AATAAAAATATATTAGTTACAATTTACTGACACTGCTGTACTGAACTTTGCTAATTTATGTAACTCTTATCATTATCAAGTGATTCTCTCTTTAGCATATAAAAGTTTAAAAAAGAAACTGAACAAAAATATGAAGGAATTTTTTTTTTTTTAAGGACATAAATGAACGCGAGCTCATGCATATTTTCAAGTTAGGTAAGTTGTGGTATATATGATATTTTATTACGTGGGATTTACAGCGCAGAACTAATATAAGTTTTGTGCTTTTATATATAAAATGACTGTCATAAACGAAGTATTATTTTATTTTTATTTTTCTAAGCGGATCTTTTCCTCGAGAGTAGTTAATTATAGTCATTTGTCAGATGCTTTATCGTCATGGCCTCTAGAGAGTATTATCCTTTTTCGCAGTCAAACATGGCCGTTTTCTATGTCTCGTCTTCTCTCCATCTCGGGGAGTGTTCCCGCGTCCGTTAGCCGTCTCACATCGTGTCGAGTGCTCTCTTGAGCTCCACCGTCACGATTCCCGAGCATAAACACAAACACACACACATACACACGAGAGGGGGGGGGGGACTAGAGTCGGCATGGATCCTTAAGGAATGCCTCGCTAATCTCGGACAGTTTTACTGCCTCGCTCCCTTCCCACGGACCAGGGAAAGCAACGACCCGAGGGGACGTCTGTTCCAAGTGAGCGTATGTTTGTGCGCGAGCGCATATGCGAGATAAAAATAGAAAGAGTAAGGGGGAAGGATAAGAAGAAGCAAATATAAATAAGCAGAGAAACAAGAGAATGATAATGAGAGAAGATACGCAAAGGAGCAAGAGGAGATAGTGGAAGGAGATAAAAGAGCAATTAAGATAGGAAGAAACACAGAGGAGAAGTCAAAGGGGAATAAAATACACATACATAAACGAACAGGAGAATAAAAGCCCATGACATTGTTTCCAAGCATCATTAATGCTAAGGAATTATATACTTACTAACTTTGAGTATGTAATGACGAACGACACGGATTATATCTTTTAAAAACGTAGAAAAAACTGGTGGATTTTATTAGCAATCTTCGAAATGTTATATTTTTTTATTTCCTTTTTCTTAACATTTATTTAATTTATTAGCACTTAGATTGAACAATTTGAAATCTAGAAATTACTGATACAAATTACTGCTTTGAGTAATACGAAAATCGGCAGCCGTCACAATACTCGGGTGAGCTGGAGGCTCAATATCGATTGATATAGCTTCCAGAGGAGGGGGGGCATTATAAATTTATAGTTGCTCTATTCTTTGTTCACTGGGAAAAAAAAGCCTGAATCCCATTTACTTGAAGTGAATAATAAGTTCAGGGAGTGCAAAAAACAACAACAAAAAAAACAACTGAGAATCAAAGTCATCCAAAAATACAGGGCAGAAAATTTGTAATTAAGCAATGTCATATAATAAACAATTAATGCGAGAGAATAGAATAAAAAATCTATCTGTCCCAGCCAGGACTTGAACCTGGATCTCCTGCTTTCCGGGCTAGTATGCTACCACTTGCACCACCAAGAAGAGCCAGATAACTTATTAAATTCCCAACACACTAGCGAGGGTCTAACCCACGAGTAAGACGAATACATCGTCTTATGCTCGAAGGAGCTGACATTGTGTAGCTATTTATCGACTCCCGTTATTATATCTCGCTAGTGTGTTGGGAATTTTAAAAAGTTATCTGGCTCGTGGCAAGTGATAGCATACTGGCCCGGAAAGCAGGAGATCCAGATTCGAGTCCTGGCTGGTACAGATAGATTGTTATTCTATTCCTATGCATTTATTGTTTAAAATATACGAGGGATAATATACCACAACTAAATTAATATTTATTGTCATATAATATTTTTTTAGAGGCAATATGTAAAAAAATATCATAATTTGTCAGTTTCCTTGTAGTTCATCCTATAATCTTACTTCATGGAATAGTGATATACATATTGATAGGCATATCTTATTTCATACTTAAAATTGCATATTGGTAATCTATGTATTTTTAAAATTAACCGGAGTTAATTTTTTAAGCACATACATCTAAATTAGTTAGTGCTTTATTAGAAAAAATTCCGTATCTAATTTGTCATTAATCAATAAATAATATAAATACAAATAAAATAAAAGAGAATAATAAAAAATCCATAATAGATTCGATAAGTGATATTTTTCATTTGTGCAAAAAAAAAAAAAAAATTGTTTAGAATTTTTTTGGAATGTACTTATTGGAGAAAAGTGGAATATATTAAAGACAATTTAGGGACTGTAACCCCCAAAATAGACCTAAGCAAGGAATGATAAAGGTTACCTTTTTTTTTCAATTTTTTCAGCGAACAAGGGACAGCCAGATTCTCTCAAAACTTAGAACGCATATATTTGTATAAGGCGTAGATAAAAGCACACATTCACTCACGCACACAACCACACAGATTCAGGGGAAAAACAAGGGGGTCATAAAAGATTCCCCACAGAAGTCACTCTACGAGACGAATCTCCTTCCAGAGTAGACTACCCCATACATGTCTAGCTCACAGCCTGTATTTGTTTAGGACCAAGAACTCGGAGGGAGTACTGTGGGATCCTGGCTCGGAGACCTTCAGTTGAAATATCCGAGGATCCTCGTAAAGAAAGCTTAAAACTAGCTGCTAACTCATCAGATCTGCTAGAGCTGCCACATACACAACGAACTTTGTCTATAAAGAGTCAAACTAGGACGTGTGATTAGAAACAAGAGGATTTTATAGGAAAAAAGTTCCTGCATTCATAAGAAATTTAAGGTAAAATTTGATGTGTTGCAAATATGTTCCCTTCAGCTTAAGACAAAGCATTACTAAAACTGAAAAATAGTCTGTTAAGAAATAAGCTAATTATCCCGCTTCGATGAACACTTGGCACAGAAGAGATAATCTGCGATAACACTGTACCGGGCACAGAACTCAAGGGATTCAAAGAACATTTCTGTTATTTTCCCAAGAAAACGTGGAATTATGTGACTTTTGGTAAATCATAATTTATTTATTTTAAATTATTAGAAATTCTTTTCCAAAAATAATTTAAGGTATTAATTAACTACCAATATGAAATAATTATTGTTTGTATCTAACAGGGAGCTAGAAAAAAAACTCTACCTCAGCCGGGGATCGAACCCGGGTCATGAAAAGTGGGATTACATTATCACAATTATCATCATGATTGAAACATAATAAGTTTCAAAACTACTACAAAAATAAATTAAACTATTACGAAAAATGTTAATTAAAATATTTACGAATGTAACTAGAGAGGTTAAGCGGTCCCTATCACCAAACATTTAAGACCCAGCCATAGTGATATTACTTTTTACGCCAATTGACTTCTCAGCCATGTAAGACGAAGATGGTCACTAAAAATTATCCATAATAATTGGAAGTGTTTTTTTTTTTTTTTTAAATTAATTATCATACAAATTTAATAGAAATAAAAACTTGACTATGAAAACATGAAGTTCTGAAGTGAAATACGAAAGTTTAAATATAAATATTTTATTTGGTTGTGGTATTTTATCCCACGTAAATTTTAAACAATTAATGAGAGGGAATAGAATAAAAAATCTATCTGACCAGGACTGGTAGCATACTGGTAAATGCACCGGCCCGGATAGCAGGAGATCCAGGTTCGATTCCTGGCTGGGACAGATAGATTTTTTATTCTATTCCCTCTCATTAATTGTTTGAAAGTTTAAATATTATTTCCAATGAATAATGTTCATGAGAGTGTAGAGGATAATTCCTAAATCAATAAGTAATCAAATTTATATGCAAATTGTAGATTAATATGAAAAATATATTTAAAATAAAACAGAAATATTATATTTAGAAAATACGAGTGGGTTCCAGAGACTCTAAGGAGAGAAAGCCCTCAGAAGAGGAATAAAAAGAAGGACGCTTCTGTGCTTCTGAAGAGGGTGATTGGTGTTTTGAGAGTGACTATTTCACGGTGACAGGAATCCTGTGATTGGGGTAACTCCCCCCTCACTCTCTCTCTCTCTCTCTCTCACTCCCTCTCCTTCTTCCTGCCATTCGTTCTGCTTTAGCTGCCACTTGCCTAGGCCACTATTACCTGAGGCCACCAACAACTACCCATCTACTACCAGTCCAGGAATAGGGTATTTTTTTTTTTTTTTTTTTTTCCAAGGCATGTTGAGCTTTTATCTAGAAAAGCTTAAAATTGGAATTTACTCACAAAATTCCAACCGTAGACGTCCAAAGAGGAAAATCCTTTTGACAATATGTAGGAATTCATGATGACGGAAATAAGTTATTTCATACAATGATATAAATATAATATAAAAGTCGATTATACTCTTAGATTAATACTGAACCATCAATTTTCAGGTGGTGGCAAAGGTTTCGTTATTTCAAGGTTTAGAAAAATTAAAAGAAAAAAAAACAAAAAAACTTATTCATCCAATAAGAACAATCATTCAACCGCAAACAAACATCGTTAAGAAACATCCCTCCAGGAAACAAGCTATAATTAGTTTGGCTTCCTTTGAAAAATTTCTCGTCTTCTTTTTCAGCGCAATTGAAAAAAATCCGATTTTACCCAGGAGAAACTAAAAATATGGTCCGTTGAAAATTGTTTATGTGTATATAGAAAATGAAACACTTGCGGCTGCGATATACGTAATAAATAAGAAGATGAGGAGAAAGAGTGTAGTGAACACACAAAAGGTAAAAATTACAATGAGCCTAACGTTTCGGTAAAACTCGTCCTTCGTCAGTGAGTAATGAAACCTAGTCTCTTCATACTCAAGTCTCCCCGAAAATTTAGGTTCATTGTATTTATTTTCTTTTTGTGTGTTCCCTACACTCTTTCTCCCTCATCTTCTTATAAATTTCACACACACACACGTATATAGTATCAATTCATTTCTCACCAACAAAGGGCGAGAGATCCCCGAAAGTGATGTTTCCTTTTAGTGTGTTCACTGCACTCTCTATCCCACCTGTTATTGATTGCTACATGTCGCAGCCGCGAGTATTTAATTTTCTATGTGTATTTTATACATATATATTGGTGAGGATTTGTGAGGGCTTAGGGAAGCACATAATGAGAACTAGACCTTTATGGAAGGGTCCACCTGCTCCAAAATAACACATCATCCACTCATAAGAGGAAGTCCTAGCTTCTAAGAAAACTAGAAAGATTTATACAAGTATAAAAGTGGCTCCCCAGTAGCCTTTCCAGTTAAAGTACAGGTCTACAAAGCTAATGTCAAGCAAACACTTAACCACTTATGAAGTAGTAGTTCCTATTACTCTTAAAAATGGTATGCTGAGAAAAATAGTCCATAGAACCACTCTCCAGCAGGCCAAAAATCTCTATCTTTCGTGTAGAATTGGAAATCCCCCCCCCCCCCCNATGAATTTCATTTTTGAGAAGCTAAGAGAAAACGAAAATACAGCATTTTTTAGTAAAAAATGCAATTTAAGGAGGATATATATGAATGTAAATATAGAAATGGAGTCAGGGTGATTTTCTTTTCTCCTCTTTTCGTCGTCACCCGGTAACACATGAGACAGCCTCATCGACATCAAGTTTTCCCTTCATCGTCCTTTGAGACCGATTCTGGGTCACGATATATCTGAGACATATTTTCCAGAATTTGGATAGTAGCTATTACGTGATACCAGCTCCTACTTTTCTCGTTTCAAGCAGATGCTGTCTCCCAAAAGCTACGATGGGAGGAGGGCAGGTGACGACGGAAGCAGGAAGTGAGGAACTGGAGGCACACAAGAGGAATACAAAGGTGGCGGTTATTCAGCCGTCGGCGTCGGCCACACCCAGCGCTCGACCTCAGCCCGGCCTTCCACGCTCATCCCCTGAGTCACCCACTCGTCGCGTACGTCACGGGTAGCGGATCATATCTAGTGGCAGTCATCATATCTGGCCACCCTCGCACATGGAGACACAGCCACATCTTCCCAAAAGAAGCAACCTCTCAAGTCAAGGCCAGTCGACAAGACTTCTTCCAAATGTTCTTCAGCAGGAGTGCGTGTGGACTTGAAGAAACCTCATTGAAGGTTACAATTTATTTTTCTTTCTTGACTTGCCTTCCACAATTTTTCCTTCTTTTTATCTCATACTGCTCCCCAATATGTCTCCCATATCATCTTTATAGATAATATAGAAATTAATAAATATTTATTGAAATTTATTATTGAACTTTAGAGTATATATATGTAAATAATGCTCAATTTTTATGCTATTATAATTTACTTTAAATTTTTATTGGTATATAGCTCAGCAAGGGGTAATCGGAGAGAAGAGGTGGTGATGACTAGGTTGAGGATTGGTCACACAAACCTAACCCATGTACACTTAATAAATAAAGAAGCTCACCCTACGTGTCAAAGTTTAAGGAACCACTAACTGTCAACCACATTCCTAAAGAGTGCTCAGCACTCAACAAGTATTTTAACAAGCATGGCGTACCTAGAAATGCAACGGCCATTCTAAGTGACTCATCAGAATCTAGAAATAAAATTATTGATCTGTTAAACGATGCTAACATATTTAAGTAAATATAAATCATAAAAATATGTTTTTTATACAATTAATGAGAGGGAACAGAAAATAAAAAACTATCCGTCTTATCGGAAAAATATCTTATTATTTTCTGTTCCCTCTCATTAATTGTATAAAAAATAATAATTTACGTGGGATTAAAAACCACAACAAAATAAAATATTTATAAAATTAAAANTTAATAAATATATAAACAAATGTAATATATTATTATTAATTGTTGTTGTTTCAATGTTAATATCATTGTTAGAGTGAAATTATGTTTTTTACATAGTGTAAATAAATTTAAACAATTAACTAGTATAATTATCTATCTATCCGTTTGGAACTCCCATAACAGCAAATTATACCATATTAGATTTGGCTTTTATGCTTTTGAAATAATAAAATTCCGCTTATAATACGCTCACTGGTCTGCTAATTAAAATAAATAATGTCCATTCAATATTTTAACGAAACGAAGAAATTTTAAAATTTGAGGAAAACATTAACATTGTGTTAGACCTAACGGTAATCTTTTCATTACTTCTTATTAATAACAATGAAGGAACTACTTAAAGAGAAAAGAAAATAGTTATTTCGTAATGAGTGGATACTTAGTTTGATGGCTCAAAGGCAGCTATTATCTTAAAACTTAATAGCTTCTTAATTCAGACAATTTGATTAGCTTCTACGAGGATCAGAAGCTCCTGGCCTCGCAGCTTCTACAGATCCAGAAGCGATTTCCCGTCTGCCTTTCAGTATTACCAACCGAAATCTACTTGAAGCCGTTCCTCCACCGACATGAGTCAACTCTGGCTGAAGGAACTATTTGCATGAGCAACTAACCTTTCCGGAGCCGTTCTTAGCTAATCCCGTGAGGCGTTTATTCCCTGACACTCAGAAGATGCAAATCAGAAGCAGGCACATTATGGAGCGCTGGTTTCTTGCAAAACATACCCTTCCCTCGAGATGATAGCATTGGTGCAACCTTCCTATGTGAAAGTATGGAGGAAGCATGTAATTGAGGTGATAAATGACTTCTGATATCCCCACATTTCAATTTCTTCAAAAATATTAAAAGAAGTTCCACAAATATCAATAACTACATTATTGATTTCCAAACGAATTTTATATTTTAAAAAAAATTTATACAAGAAAGTCTTGATCTATAAGTGGCAATTAAAAAGGTCCTAAACTGATAAACATAATACAAATAAATTATATTATCTTTAATCACTTAGCCTCTATGACAGTAAGTAGCAAGATATATTGGCAGTTAATAATTTCTTAGAAATTTTTTTAGAAAATCTTAGTGTATTCGACTCCTAAACTATAACCTACCCTTTGTTGATTACATCATTATGGCGTAACTGAATTAATTATTATCTATCATAAAGTATATGGAATTTTTCTTTTTCGAATATCCCCCTTAAACTATTTTGCCAGCGGGAATTACGTATAACAATTTCGGCGCCGATAAAGCATTCGTTACATTAAGGTTTATCCAATGTTTTATTAAGGGAATCAACTTATATTATGATACAATTTTAAGCAGCTAACTTACATTACATCTCATTCATATGGTTTTATTACAATTAATTCATGAGAGGGAACAGAATAAAAAAATCTATCTGTCCTCGCCAGGAATCGAACCTGGATCTCTTGCTATCCGGGCCTAGTATGCTGACCTTTACACCACAAGGACAGGCTAGATATCTCACTCTATTCCCTCTTCACTAGCGAGAGCCTAACTTACGAGAAAGACGAGATCCAAGAGATCCAGGTTCGATTCCTGGCGAGGACAGATAGATTTTTTTATTCTGTTCCCTCTCATGAATTATTTATAATTTACGTGGGATAAAAAACCACAACCAAAATAAAATGTTTTATTACAATGTTTTTTTGTTCATTACATTATAATACATAAGTTAATTAAGATTGAAAAGATTTATTCATATGTGTAGTAACACTTTATTTATTAAAAGTATCAATAATTTATAGAATTATTATTAGTAACAATATAATTACTACTATGTTTAGTACTCATTGCTATTTATTTCAATTACTTATTACTTATTAGTATAAGTATTTCTCATTTAATTTTTATGAGCATAATACCACACAATTGGTAAATAATACTTAATTTTAAAAATTAAAAAGACAGATCAATTTATTTATTGATATCAGAATGAGTTTTCATTGGCAGAAAGACATAAAGGCAAGAAAAAGGGAAGATTTTTTATTTATAAAAACCAACGAAACATTAATCTCTTAATTAAGAGCGGTAAGACAAGATAAGATGAAAGGCTGAAGTAATTGTGCTTTGATAAAACAAAAATATTCTAACCGAAAATATATATATTTTACTTTAGATATAATTCATTATCAATGCCAGCTAAAAATGAAACTAATAAAATTTAAAAAAATAGAAGATTAATCACTTACACTTTTAAGGTATAAAATCAAGCTAAATAACCCCCCCCCCCCCCCCAAAAAAAAAACAGCATGAAAATTCTGCATGCCATAAGAATGAGGCAGAGTAATAGTAGTGCACGTTCTCTGTGGTTAGGTGCAAATTGAGATAACAATAAAAAAGTAAATAAATTGGTAAATAAAATAAGGGAACATAATGAACAGCGAATTATTTCGTGGAAGTTCATGGGTTTACTTCTTTTTCTTGGGGAGTATTGGATTGAGGCGTGCTCTGTGATTCCGCGTAAATTGGCTCTCCAAGAACGTGTAGCGATAAGAAAAACCCGGATGGGAGAGAAAGAGTTGTACAGGTTAGGATGGCGTGAGAACAGAGAAAGAAGGATGTAGAACTAGGAATGGGAGGAGGGGAGGAGAAGACAGCAGCGGTAAAAAAGAAGATGCCGGTAATGAGTGGGGCTTGAGGGGCGGCCTTGCGAGGTCGGCCACTGACTCGGGGGGGTCGTCTGCCCGCTGCGCTGCATTCCCTGACGAGGCACTCCCCTCTGAGAGGGACTCGCATGGAGGTCCGTCTGATAACGGACTTCTTAGATTTGTGACGTCATATACCAAGGTACACATTAGTCACCAACAGGGAAATTTACTAAACTCTTGAGTATCAAAAGAAATTTCGGTCTACTTCACTTTGGAACTAAACAATCCTTATCAACACCACACAATTAATAGCAGATATTGAATTGATTTTGATGAATTTGAATTAAATTGTTAATGAATTAAAAACCAAATTCATCAGACTAGCCATTTAGTTTAAATTGCGGAAGCGAAATACTTTGACCGAATTTCCTTTGCTTAGTTATCAGTATCAATGGTCAATCAAATTATTTTTATATTTTAGTTTTGTGAATCAAGATTGAATTAATTACATTCTTAATATTGGACAATTATGAATTTTTATTAACTTTTTAACTTTTTAAAAAAAAGTTAAATAACTTGTAACCAAATGTTCATATGCCTATAAGAATATATACGCATAAGAAAAGTAAAACAATACATAATAAAATTATTTCCTCAACAATATCAATAAAAAAATGGGATATTCGTGATTAATTCTGATGCTCCCATAAGCCAATCACAGATTAAGAATTTCAAAAGAAACAAGTAAGAATTTAAAGCACTAAAAAATTAACAAATATATATTTATATGTGTCTATTTAGACACACACAAAAACAGATTAATTTAAATGGTTATTTCTACAGATGAATACATAATAAACCTATAGGAATGAACGGCTTATTCCTGTAGGTATATTGATTGTAAATATATATTAATTGATTACCATTACTTATTTTTTGACGCCTATTGAAAAATTCAGTTGTTAAGTTCTATTAAAATGGTATATTACATTATTAATTATCTTTGTTTTGTTTTTAACAATATATGTTTCATATTCTTAGGTTAAAAATATCTTCGTTTCATTACTTTTTTTGCTATCGTTTTAAATACATTAATTACATTGAATATCACACCATTTTTGAAGAAAAAACTAGATCTGCTTTTGAATGAACATTTTTTGCATCCATGTCAGCAAAACTGCCTTTATATAAATTAATTATATTCAACATATTCTTAATCAGTAATAAAAAAAAAATTGTGTGTGTGTGTAGAAAATAAACTATATTTTAGTATATATACCATATATAAATTTTCCTCTCTTTGGGATACTGAAACTTGAATGAAGAGGCTGGATGTGTTTGCTCTCTTCTAGACGGCTTTCAGGAATGGTGCATGGGAAGTTCTCTAGGCACGTGTTTTGCCGGCAATTTACTCAAACATAACTCCTTAAGCCGCCAGCTGATTCGCCAAGGACATTATCCAGGCGAGGAGTTTTCCACTTGGATTGCGCCGATGGAAAGTACCCCAACAACTCAGTAAATATAACCTTTCACTTTTTATAGTTATTAAGTGATAAATATGAAACGTTTTTCCAAAAGTATAAATAAGGATATAAAAAAAAAGGAGGAATACTTAAAATCTAGTGGAATTTAGGAAGCACAAAAGGTTATTTAATGATTTCAAACTGTTCTGTCTTTAACTTTCGAAATAGTCATTATAACTTCTATTTATTTTTATATTTTATTTATTTTTAGCGTTTGCTATTTGTCTGAATTATTTTACTATAAAAGAAAAAATGGTTTAAACAACTTCCCTAATTAATACAAGAAAGGAAGATGGAGTTTAGTACATAAGTTAATTAAGATTGAAAAGATTTATTCTTCATCTGTAATTCATAAAAAAAGAAAGATTTTTTAATGGCATTTTTTAAAACTAAAATCCAGGTCTAAAATTATTTTTGTTTAAGAACACATGAGAGGGAGTGGAGGTTTAGAGGAAGTCAAAAATATATAATCCTCATATCTTAGTTATCATTAATGATACAAAAAATTGTATGGAAATAAGAGGTTCAGAAAGTTATTTTCTAACATTACGTTTTTGGACTATGGTTACGAAAAACACTTATTAAGGAATACATTTTCGAATCTAACTATATTTTCTGTGTTCAACAATTCTTCCTTTCCGGACAGAATATACTTAGTCTCAGTGATTTTGCCTTTTACTCCACAGGTCTTCCATAGCTTTTTATGTTCAAAATGATCATTTAATAGTATCTTTGTCCATATTATACAAAACCTGGTAAGTTTAAGGAGTTTTTGCTTGACGGACTTATTTAAGACTGAAGGTACAAGGCAATAATGAACCTGGTGGTTGGAATGCTATAAAAAA
Source organism: Oncopeltus fasciatus (assembly GCA_000696205.2). Taxonomy (NCBI): domain Eukaryota; kingdom Metazoa; phylum Arthropoda; class Insecta; order Hemiptera; family Lygaeidae; genus Oncopeltus; species Oncopeltus fasciatus. Next base: position 19,984 of record KZ810948.1, on the reverse strand, counting down.
GAATGAAGGTACTTTGGGGCACAAACAGTAATATAATGCGAATTTAATAGATAAATATTATTGATTATTGGTTTGAATTACGGCTTAATTGAAATTTTCAATCATTTTTCTTACTAATATGGCTCTGGTATATGAGTGCAGGCTGAGGCTGCCACTGCAACACCCTATATGCGCTTGGCTAAACCTCAGAGATTTGTAATTATTTAAGAACATACATGCATACATTTGGAATCTGGAAGATATTTTTCTTGCACAAATACGACGTACAAAAATTATTATATCACATGTACTTCTGAGGGCTCAAGTAAAACGATTCCTCAGCCATTAATATAGGGATTCTAACACATCTAGAGGGATGTGAGGTGAATCCAGCGTATCACTTGAGATGACCTTGTCACCTGATCTGTTTACCACAACCGCGGCTGGTTAGTTACGGGAACTACTTATTCACCGCAATACTACTGACTGGCACACTTCACTCCATTACGAAACGCGATCGCTTTATTACGATCTGGCGATAGTTGGAATCGAAATCCTTGAGAGCTCTTCACAGAAGTCCATTCGGTAGTCAGTCCCTCATTGATAAGGAGGCGATCCATTGACAAAGATGTAACTACTCATAGAACTATTCATCCTGGACGTAGGGTGTAGTTATCTTCCCCTGACTCATCAACCTAGAGCTGTGGTTTCCGTGGGATGCCCCAGTTCCTGCCTAACAAATGGGAATTCCTGCTTAATCTTACCTTTTCCCCAAATATATTCATTAATGAAAAACAGGAGTCACATATATTCACTCTATGCATCAAACCAAATTTCAGGCTTACTGTACTCTTGGTTCCCTTGACTAACTTAACCAGTGTAATCTGACGAATGACTTTGATGATATCAATTTAAGGAGACAACAACTAGGAAAAAAAAAATTGTACAAGGGCTGGCCAATTACTGTGTCATGAGACACAGCACTCAATTACTTTCCTAACCCCTGAGAGAGAATTTCAGATTTCTATATCGGCTAAAACTCTAGCTTAGTAAATAATACGGAAATTAAATAAAATATTACAAAGTGACAAATTAATATAATTACATTAGTTTTAAATATCTTAAGACTTTTGAAAATTGATTGAAAATCAAAACTAAGTTGAAAACTTCTTTTCAATTATTCTCAATAACAAAGGTTATATAATAGATAGTTCAAAAAGAGAGTTTGCTGACCGTAGATATTATTCTAAGATGATTTTAGTTGGGGTTCGGTCGAGGTAGATCCAAAAAAACACAAATTAAAAAAAATGTATTTTTTTAATGAAGGATTATCTGCCAACGTTTCGGCTTACATTGTAAGCCATCTTCAGGGCT
>KZ810947.1:23019-41493 GCA_000696205.2 Oncopeltus fasciatus | reverse complement strand
ATGCTCGGAGGAGCTGACATTGTCAAGCTGTTTAAATGACTCTTCTTAATTTAATTTTAATTTTAATTTTATAAATATTATTTATTTTTTGGTCTTTAATCCCACGTAAATTTAGATAATTTTTAGTGCAAGGGAACAGAATAAAAAATCTAACTGTCCCAGCCAGGACTCGAACCTGTATCCCCTGCTATCCGGGCCGGTGCATTTGCCCCTTATTGTACCGAGACAAGTCTGATAAGTTATTAAATTCCCCGCACTAGTGTCGAGAGTCCAACCTCCGAGTCCGACGAATATATTGCTTATGCTCGGAGGAGCTAAGCTGACAACGTCTGGACTGGGGCAGTTAGATTTTTTATTCTATTCCCTCTCAATAATTGTTCAAAATTTACGTGGGATTAAAAACCACAACTAAATAATATATTTATAAAAAAAAATTAAATAAAGTTAATGACGAGAGTCGACAAATAGCTATACAATGTCAGCTCCTTCGAGTGTAGGACGAAGTTCTTGCCTTTCTCGTAGGTTAAGATCTGGCACATGTAAAGGGAATTGAATGGATACCTGGCGCGTCCTGGTAGCACCTTTGGCAAGTTCACAGGCCCGGATAGCGGGAGATTCAGGTTCCATTCCTGGCTGGGACAGTTAGATTCTATATTACATTCCCTCTCAAAAATTGTTAAAAATTTACGTAGGTTTATAACCATAACCAAATAAAATATTTATACAAGAAAAAATTTAATAAAGTTAATGACGAGAGTCGACAAATAGCTATACAATGTCAGCTCCTTCGAGAGTAGGACGAAGTTCCTGTCTTTATCGTAGGTTAGGCTCTCGCCAATGTAGAGGGAATTGAATGAGATACCTGGCGCGTCGTGGTAGCACAATTGGCAAGTTCACCGGCCCGGATAGCAGGACATCGGCGGTCGATTCCTGTCATGGACAGTTGGATTTTTTATTCTATTCCCTCTCATCAATTGTTTAAAATTTACGTGGGATAAAAAACTGAAACAAAACAAAATATCTATAAAGAAAAATTAAATAAAGTGAATGGACGAGAGTAGACAAATAGCTCTAATGTCAGCTCCTTCGAGTATAAAACGAAGTTCTAGTCTTTCTCGTTGGTTAGGATCTCACATAAGTAAAAGGAATTGAATGGATACCTGGCGCGTCCTGGTAGCACATTTGGCAAGTTCACAGGCCCGGATAGCAGGAGATCTAGGTTCGATTCCTGGCTAGGACAGATAGATTTTTTGTTCAATTCCATCTAATTAATTGTTTAAAATTTACGTTGGATAGAAAACCACAACCAAATTCTATATATATAAAGAAAAAATTAAATAAAGTAAATGACGAGAGTCGTGATATAGCTATACAATGTCTACTCTTTCGAGTGTAAGGCAAGGTTCTTGCCTTTCTCGTAGGTTAGGATCTCGCATATGTAAAGGGAAATGAAATGGATACCTGGCGTGTCCTGGTAGCACATTTAGAAAGGGCACAGGCCTGGATAGCTGGAAATCTAGGCTCGATTCCTGGCTGGGACAGTGAGATTTTTTATACTATTCCCTCTCAATAATTGTCTAAAATTTTCGTGGGATAAGTAACCACAACTAAATAAAATATTTATAAAGAAAAAATTAAATAAAGTTAATGACGAGAGTCGAAAAACAGCTTTACAATATCAGCTTCTTCGAGTTTAAACGAAGTTTTTGTCTATCTCGTAGGTTAAGCTCATGTCAATGTACAGGGAATTGAATGAGATAAATGGCTCGTCCTGGTTGCACAATTGGCAAGTGCACCGGCCCGTATAGCAGGAGATTCAAGTGCGAATCCTGGCTGCGACATTTTGATATTTTATTTTATTCCCTCTCATTAATTGTTTAAAATTCACGTAGGATAGATAACCACAACCAAGTAAAATATATATAAAGAAAAAATTAAATAAAGTAAATGACGAGAGTCGACAAATATCTATACAATGTTAGCTCCTTCGAGTGTAAATCGAAGTCCTTGCCTTTTTCGTAGGTAAGGATCTCCCATATGTAAAGGGAATTGAATGGATACCTGACGCGACCTGATTGCACAATTGGCTAGAACACCGGCCCGGACAGCAGGAGAACCAGGTTCGAAACCGGGCTAGGACAGTGAGATTTTTTATTCTATTCCCTCTCAATAATTGTCTAAAATTTACGTGGGATAAAAAACCACAACCAAATAAAATATTTATAAAGAAAAAATTAAATAAAAGTCGACAAAGAGCTATACAATGTCAGCTCCTTCGAGTGTAAGGCAAAGTTCTTGCCTTTCTCGTAGGTTAAGATCTGGCACATGTAAAGGGAATTGAATGGATACCTGGCGCGTCCTGGTAGCACCTTTGGCAAGTTCACAGGCCCGGATAGCGGGAGATTCAGGTTCCATTCCTGGCTGGGACAGTTAGATTCTATATTACATTCCCTCTCAAAAATTGTTAAAAATTTACGTAGGTTTATAACCATAACCAAATAAAATATTTATACAAGAAAAAATTTAATAAAGTTAATGACGAGAGTCGACAAATAGCTATACAATGTCAGCTCCTTCGAGAGTAGGACGAAGTTCCTGTCTTTATCGTAGGTTAGGCTCTCGCCAATGTAGAGGGAATTGAATGAGATACCTGGCGCGTCGTGGTAGCACAATTGGCAAGTTCACCGGCCCGGATAGCAGGACATCGGCGGTCGATTCCTGTCATGGACAGTTGGATTTTTTATTCTATTCCCTCTCATCAATTGTTTAAAATTTACGTGGGATAAAAAACTGAAACAAAACAAAATATCTATAAAGAAAAATTAAATAAAGTGAATGGACGAGAGTAGACAAATAGCTCTAATGTCAGCTCCTTCGAGTATAAAACGAAGTTCTAGTCTTTCTCGTTGGTTAGGATCTCACATAAGTAAAAGGAATTGAATGGATACCTGGCGCGTCCTGGTAGCACATTTGGCAAGTTCACAGGCCCGGATAGCAGGAGATCTAGGTTCGATTCCTGGCTAGGACAGATAGATTTTTTGTTCAATTCCATCTAATTAATTGTTTAAAATTTACGTTGGATAGAAAACCACAACCAAATTCTATATATATAAAGAAAAAATTAAATAAAGTAAATGACGAGAGTCGTGATATAGCTATACAATGTCTACTCTTTCGAGTGTAAGGCAAGGTTCTTGCCTTTCTCGTAGGTTAGGATCTCGCATATGTAAAGGGAAATGAAATGGATACCTGGCGTGTCCTGGTAGCACATTTAGAAAGGGCACAGGCCTGGATAGCTGGAAATCTAGGCTCGATTCCTGGCTGGGACAGTGAGATTTTTTATACTATTCCCTCTCAATAATTGTCTAAAATTTTCGTGGGATAAGTAACCACAACTAAATAAAATATTTATAAAGAAAAAATTAAATAAAGTTAATGACGAGAGTCGAAAAACAGCTTTACAATATCAGCTTCTTCGAGTTTAAACGAAGTTTTTGTCTATCTCGTAGGTTAGGCTCATGTCAATGTACAGGGAATTGAATGAGATAAATGGCTCGTCCTGGTAGCACAATTGGCAAGTGCACCGGCCCGTATAGCAGGAGATTCAAGTGCGATTCCTGGCTGCGACATTTTGATATTTTATTTTATTCCCTCTCTTTAATAGTTTAAAATTCACGTTGGATAGAAAACCACAACCAAGTAAAATATATATAAAGAAAAAATTAAATAAAGTAAATGACGAGAGTCGACAAATATTTATACAATGTCAGCTCCTTCGAGTGTAAGAAGAAGTTCTTGTCATTCTCGTAGGTTTGGCTCTCGCCAACGTAGAGTTAATTGAATGAGATACCTGGCGAGACCTGGTAGCACATTTGGCAAGTGCACAGGCCCTGATAGCAGGAGATCCAGGGTCGATCTCTTGCTGGGTCAGTTAGATATTTTGTTCTAATCACTCTCTTTAATTGTTTAAAAATTACGTGGGATAAAAAACCACAACTAAATAAAATATTTATAAAGAAAAAATTAAATAAAGTAAATGACGAGAGTCGACAAATAGCTTGACAATGTCATCTCCATCGAGTGTAAGACGAAGTTCTTGTCTTTCTCGTAGATTAGGCTCTCGCATAAGTAGAGGGAATTGAATGGATACCTGGCGCGTCCTGGTTGCACATTTGGCAAGTGCACCGGCCCGGATAGACGGGGATCCAGGTTCGTTTTCTGGCGGGGGCAGTTAGATTTTTTCTTCTATTCCCTCTCATCAATTGTTTAAAATTTACGTAAGATAAAAACCAAAACCAAAAAAAATATTTATAAAGAAAAATTAAATAATTTAAATGACGAGAGTCGACAAATAGCTTGAATGTCAGCTCCTTCGAGTGTAAGACAATGTTTTTGTCTTTCTCGTAGATTTTGCTTTCGCCAATGTAGCGGGAATCGAATGAGATACCAGGCGCGTCCTGGTAGCACAATAAGCAAGTGCACCGGCCCGGATAACAGGAGTTCTACGTTTGTGTCCTGGCCGGTACAGTTAGATTTTTTATTCTATTCTCTCTTATTAATTGTTAAAAATTTACGTGGGATAAAAAAAAAAACCAAATAAAATATTTATAAAGGTAAAATTAAATAATGTAAATGACGAGAGTCGACAAATAGCTTGACAATGTCAGCTCATTCGTGTGTAAGATGAAGTTCTTTTCTTTCTCTTTGGTTGGGCTCTCGCTAATGTAGAGGGAATTGAATGAGATACCTGGTGCGTCCTGGTAGCACAATTGGAAAGTGCACCGGCCCGGATAGCAAAAGATCCAGGTTAGTTTCCTGGCTGGGACAGTTAGATATTTTATTCTATTCCCTCTCATTAATTTCTAAACTTTACGTAGGATAAAAAACTCATAAAAATTAAATATCTATAAAACTAAAATAAAGTAAATGACAAGAGTTGACAAATAGCTTGACAATGTCAGCTCCTTCGAGTGTAAGACGAAGTTCTTGTTTTTTTCGTAGGTCAGGCTCTCACCAATGTAGAGGGAATTGCATTAGATATCTGGCGCGTCCTGGTAGCACATTTGGTATGGTCTCCGGCCCGGATAGCAGGAGATCCAGGTTCTATTCCTCGCTCGGACAGTTAGATTTTTTTCTCCCACATTTTTTTAGTAACACAAGAAAGATGCGAACTAAGGGAAATCGTATTCCACATGTATATCTCGTATACTAGGTGAATGTTTACCACGAAAATTTAAATCACGTATAACACGTATGTTACACGCATACCATGTATATAAAACGTATACAGCGTATATTTGTGCCACGTATAACACATAAATACCACAATACCAGGAATTTTTATATTACGCATACCACGTGTATATATATTAATATAAGGTATTTCACGTATATATATTTATACCACGAATACCACTTTTATCCCAAATGGCAGGTGTTCAACGTATATCATATATACCACTTATATCACGCACACCACATTTAAACTACGTTTATCACGCATACCACATATAGACCACATATATAATGTATACTGTGAATCTATGATTTGACTGTTCTTGTTGTTGTCTGTTTACCATAAGCGTGTTTTGTTGTTTTATTTTGACTGTAGGTTGTCAATAGTTGTTTGTTCGTTGTCATAGTTTTCTTTTGTGAATTGGATTGTCTTCATTCGTCGTATAAAATGTCAGAATCCTGCAAGTTTGTGTTGGTGGGGTGATTTGATGTTGCGTGTATGGGGGGTGTCAGTGGCTGTCGGTTTTCTGTATATTCCGTAGGTCAGTCTGTCGTCCTTTCTTGTTTTAGTTATGTCAGGTAGTTGATTGTTTGGTTATTTTCTTTATCCATTGTGTATGTGATGTTGGGATCCAAGTTTTTTAGGTCTATTAGTATTTCACTCCGTTGCCTTGTGAAAGTATGCAATGTATGTCATGTACGTACCTGTAGTAGTGTTTTATGTTGTATCTTTCTATAAGGTTCTTAATATGTGTACAGAGGAAGTCGGGTTTCCCTTTCCTAATCCGTCTGTTGGTCTGTAAAATTTTCNTCTCATTGGTACAAATTCATTCTTTTTTTTTTTTTTCATAATAAAGAAATCTTGAGTATTAAAGAAACTAAAAGGTTATTATTTTTATTTTAAACTATGGGAATAGATTATTTGGCGGAATTCATTATCTGATTATTATAACCATTTATAATTTTATACATATCATTGGAGCTTATATCAAATAAATCTAAGCGGATAATATCATGATACTTGGCCCTATCTGCTTCAGTTTCCAATGCGGAGGGCTCTGTTTTGGTTTACTCCTATCAAGAAATATAATTTTTTTTTTATAACCTTCATTTACATATTAAATTCTGTTAAAAATAAATAAAAACATTTTGTAATTTGATTACAATGAATAATAGAAAGAAATGACATTAATGAAAGTCACATGAGGAGAGAAGGTGATTAGTGACACCACTCTCAAAGAAATATAATAAATAATAAGTTTACAATTTTGGAAAATGATCATACATAAATCGTTAAACTATATATTGTAGAAATATTTGGGAGAATATATAAAAAGGTCTATGGCTGACATAGATGCGGTTCTTGTGCACAAGTGAGTGGGACTCAGATCATTAAGAACCAGCAAACTAGTGATGTCTAGAAACGACTCTAGCACTGGTCTATCTTGAAATTTAACGTAGAAATAAATACCACAACTAAAATCATTATTAAATAGTTTCCTCAATTATCGAGTTTTTGCAAAAACAAATTAAGAGGAACATTTAAAATGAACACGTGTATCGTATTAGACCGCTGTAGAATAAAGTACATTGATACACCAGACGTTATTTTTATCAAAAAGGTCATTGTGCCAGAAAGTGGGATGCCGAAAACCTATATTTATAAATAAAAATTGAATGAAGTAAATGACGAGAGTCAACAAAAACTTGAATGTCAGCTCCTTTGAGTGTAAGACGAAGTTCTTGTCATTCTCGTAGGTTAGTCTCTCGCCAATGTAAAGGGAATGTAAAGAGGTTCCTGGCGCGTCCTGGTAGCACAATTGTCAAGTGCACCGGCCCGGATAGCAGAAGATCCAGGGTCGATTCCTGGCATATACAGTTAGATTTTTTATTCTTTTCCCTCTCATCAAATGTTTAAAATTTACGTGGGGTAATAAACCAAAACCAAATAAGATATTTATAAAGAAAAATTAAATAAGGTTAATGACGAGAGTTGACAAATAGCTTGAATGTCAGCTCCTTCGAGTGTAAGACGAAGTTCTTGTCATTTTCGTAGGTTATGCTCTCGACATTGTAAAGGAAATTTAATGAGATACCTGGCGCGTCTTGAAACCACAATTGGCAAGTTCATAGGCACGGATAGCAGGAGATCAAGAATCGTTTCCTGGCCTGGACTGTTAGATTTTTGATTCTATTCCCTCTCATCAATTTTTTATAATTTACGTGGGTTAAAAAACCTAAACAAAATAAAATATTTATAAATAAAAATTGAATGAAGTAAATGACGAGAGTCAACAAAAACTTGAATGTCAGCTCCTTTGAGTGTAAGACGAAGTTCTTGTCATTCTCGTAGGTTAGTCTCTCGCCAATGTAAAGGGAATGTAAAGAGGTTCCTGGCGCGTCCTGGTAGCACAATTGTCAAGTGCACCGGCCCGGATAGCAGAAGATCCAGGGTCGATTCCTGGCATATACAGTTNTATATATATCAAAGGTTACTTGTGGTACAAAATATGAAGATGAAGAAGAAAAGGAATTTTACTCTGGGATTAAATAGCCCCTCAAGAATAACAATTAATCACGGTAAAAAAGAATTACAAGGCTTTGGAATTTAAACAGAAAAAAAAATGAGGATAGAAAAAGTGATATTTAAGAATAAAATTTGATAAATGATAGGATAAATTACATTGGTTTTTAATGTTTATATCTAGTATAACTTGTAAACCAGGATTCAAGCATCTATTGGAATATAGAAGATACATATTAGAAAACTGTTCAGGAGCCCTCAAGCTCCTCAGAGAGAAGGAGACAAAAAAACGCGTTACAACTGATCCTTCTTGTACCTGAAAGGGGAGGTTTACTCTCCCTACAAGTTAATATTAATAAAGAGTTTCAAATGGCAAACAGGATATNATATTTATAAAGAAAAAATTAAATAAAGTTAATGACGAGAGTCGAAAAACAGCTTTACAATATCAGCTTCTTCGAGTTTAAACGAAGTTTTTGTCTATCTCGTAGGTTAAGCTCATGTCAATGTACAGGGAATTGAATGAGATAAATGGCTCGTCCTGGTTGCACAATTGGCAAGTGCACCGGCCCGTATAGCAGGAGATTCAAGTGCGAATCCTGGCTGCGACATTTTGATATTTTATTTTATTCCCTCTCATTAATTGTTTAAAATTCACGTAGGATAGATAACCACAACCAAGTAAAATATATATAAAGAAAAAATTAAATAAAGTAAATGACGAGAGTCGACAAATATCTATACAATGTTAGCTCCTTCGAGTGTAAATCGAAGTCCTTGCCTTTTTCGTAGGTAAGGATCTCCCATATGTAAAGGGAATTGAATGGATACCTGACGCGACCTGATTGCACAATTGGCTAGAACACCGGCCCGGACAGCAGGAGAACCAGGTTCGAAACCGGGCTAGGACAGTGAGATTTTTTATTCTATTCCCTCTCAATAATTGTCTAAAATTTACGTGGGATAAAAAACCACAACCAAATAAAATATTTATAAAGAAAAAATTAAATAAAAGTCGACAAAGAGCTATACAATGTCAGCTCCTTCGAGTGTAAGGCAAAGTCCTTGCCTTTCTCGTAGGTTAAGATCTGGCACATCTAAAGGGAATTGAATGGATACCTGGCGCGTCTTGGTAGCACCTTTGGCAAGTTCACAGGCCCGGATAGCGTGAGATTCAGGTTCCATTCCTGGCTGGGACAGTTAGATTCTTTATAACATTCCCTCTCAAAAATTGTTATAAGTTTACGTAGGTTAAAAACCACAACCAAATAAAATATTTATACAAGAAAAAATTTAATCAAGTAAATGACCAGAGTCGACAAATAGCTTGACAATGTCATCTCCATCGAGTGTAAGACGAAGTTCTTGTCTTTATCGTAGATAAGGCTCTCGCATAAGTAGAGGGAATTGAGTGAGACACCTGGCGCGACCTGATAGCACAATTAGCAAGTGCACCAGCCCGGATAGCTGGAGATCGAGGTTCGTTTTCTGGCTGGGGCAGTTAGATTTTTTGTTCTTTTTTCTCTCTATAATTGTTCAAAATTTACGTGGGATTAAAAACCACAACGAAATAATATATTTATGAAAAAAATTAAATAAAGTTAATCACGAGAATCGACAAATAGCTATACAACGTCAGCTCCTTCGAGTGTAGGACGAAGTTCTTGTCTTTATCGTAGGTTAGGCTCTCGCCAATGTAGAGGGAATTGAGTGAGACCCCTGGCGCGACCTGATAGCACAATTGGCAAGTTCACAGGCCCGGATAGCAGGAGATCTAGGTTCGATTCCTGGCTAGGACAGATAGATTTTTTGTTCAATTCCCTCTAATCAATTGTTTAAAATTTACGTTGGATAGAAAACCACAACCAAATAAAATATATATAAAGAAAAAATTAAATAAAGTAAATGACGAGAGTCGACAAATAGCTTGACAATGTCAGCTCCTTCGAGTGTAAGACGAAGTTCTTGTCTTTCTCGTAGGTTAGGCTCTCGCCAATGTAGAGGGAATTGAATGAGATACCTGGCGCGTCCTGGTAGCACAATTGGCAAGTGCACCGGCCCGGATAGCAGGAGATCCAGGTTCGATTCCTGGCTGGGACAGATAGATTTTTTATTCTATTCCCTCTCATTAATTGTTTAAAATTTACGTGGGATAAAATACCACAACCAAATAAAATATTTATAAAGAAAAAATTAAATAAAGTAAATGACGAGAGTCGACAAAATGTATGACAATGTCAGCTCCCTCGAGTACAAGACGAAGTTCTCGCCTTTCTCGTGGGTTAGGCTCTTGCTAGTGTAGAGGGAATTGAATGAGACAACTAACGCGTCCTGGTAGTATAACTGGCAAGTGCACCGGCCCGGATAGCAGGAGATCCAGGTTCGATTCCTGGCTGGGACAGATAGTTTTTTATATTCTATTCCCTCTCATTAATTGTTTGAAATTTACGTGGGATAAAATACCACAACCAAATTAAATATTTATAAAGAAAAAATTAAATAAAGTAAATGACGAGAGTCGACAAATAGCTTGACAATGTCAGCTCCTTCGAGTGCAAGACGAAGTTCTTGTCTTTCTCGTAGGTTAGGCTCTCGCTAATGTAGAGGGAATTGAATGAGATACCTGGTGCGTCCTGGTAGCACAATTGGAAAGTGCACCGGCCCGGATAGCAAAAGATCCAGGTTAGTTTCCTGGCTGGGACAGTTAGATATTTTATTCTATTCCCTCTCATTAATTTCTAAACTTTACGTAGGATTAAAGAACTCATAAAAATTAAATATCTATAAAACTAAAATAAAGTAAATGACAAGAGTCGACAAATAGCTTGACAATGTCAGCTCCTTCGAGTGTAAGACGAAGTTCTTGTTTTTTTCGTAGGTCAGGCTCTCACCAATGTAGAGGGAATTGCATTAGATACCTGGCGCGTCCTGGTAGCACAATTGCTATGGTCTCCGGCCCGGATAGCAGGAGATCCAGGTTCTATTCCTCGCTCGGACAGTTAAATTTTTAATTCTATTCCCTCTCTTCAATTGTTTAAAATTTACGTTGGATAATAAACCAAAACCAAATAAGATATTTATATAGAAAAATTAAATAAAGTAAATGACGAGAGTCGACAAATAGCTTGAATGTCAGCTCCTTCGAGTGTAAGACGAAGTTCTTGTCATTTTCGTAGGTTAGGCTCTCGACAATGTAAAGGAAATTTAATGAGATACCTGGCGCGTCCTGAAACCACAATTGGCAAGTTCATAGGCACGGATAGCAGGAGATCAAGAATCGATTCCTGGCCTGGACTGTTAGATTTTTTATTCTATTCCCTCTCATCAATTTTTTATAATTTACGTGGGTTAAAAACCTAACCAAATAAAATATTTATAAATAAAAATTGAATGAAGTAAATGACGAGAGTCAACAAAAACTTGAATGTCAGCTCCTTTGAGTGTAAGACGAAGTTCTTGTCATTCTCGTAGGTTAGTCTCTCGCCAATGTAAAGGGAATGTAAAGAGGTTCCTGGCGCGTCCTGGTAGCACAATTGTCAAGTGCACCGGCCCGGATAGCAGAAGATCCAGGGTCGATTCCTGGCATATACAGTTAGATTTTTTATTCTTTTCCCTCTCATCAAATGTTTAAAATTTACGTGGGGTAATAAACCAAAACCAAATAAGATATTTATAAAGAAAAATTAAATAAGGTTAATGACGAGAGTTGACAAATAGCTTGAAAGTCAGCTCCTTCGAGTGTAAGACGAAGTTCTTATCTTTCTAGTAGGTTAGGCTTTCACCAATGTAGAGGGAATTGAATGAGATACCTGGCGCGTCTTGGTAGCAAAATTGGCAAGTGCACCGGCCCGGATAGCAGGAGATCCAGGTTCGATTCCTGGCATGGACAGTTAGTTTTTTTGTTCTATTCTCTCTTATTAATTGTTAAAAATTTACATGGGATAAAAAAAACAACCAAATAAAATATTTATAAAGGTAAAATTAAATAATGTAAATGACGAGAGTCGACAAATAGCTTGACAATGTCAGCTCATTCGTGTGTAAGATGAAGTTCTTTTCTTTCTCGTAGGTTGGGCTCTCGCTAATGTAGAGGGAATTGAATGAGATACCTGGTGCGTCCTGGTAGCACAATTGGAAAGTGCACCGGCCCGGATAGCAAAAGATCCAGGTTAGTTTCCTGGCTGGGACAGTTAGATATTTTATTCTATTCCCTCTCATTAATTTCTAAACTTTACGTAGGATAAAAAACTCATAAAAATTAAATATCTATAAAACTAAAATAAAGTAAATGACAAGAGTCGACAAATAGCTTGACAATGTCAGCTCCTTCGAGTGTAAGACGAAGTTCTTGTTTTTTTCGTAGGTCAGGCTCTCACCAATGTAGAGGGAATTGCATTAGATATCTGGCGCGTCCTGGTAGCACATTTGGTATGGTCTCCGGCCCGGATAGCAGGAGATCCAGGTTCTATTCCTCGCTCGGACAGTTAGATTTTTTTCTCCCACATTTTTTTAGTAACACAAGAAAGATGCGAACTAAGGGAAATCGTATTCCACATGTATATCTCGTATACTAGGTGAATGTTTACCACGAAAATTTAAATCACGTATAACACGTATGTTACACGCATACCATGTATATAAAACGTATACAGCGTATATTTGTGCCACGTATAACACATAAATACCACAATACCAGGAATTTTTATATTACGCATACCACGTGTATATATATTAATATAAGGTATTTCACGTATATATATTTATACCACGAATACCACTTTTATCCCAAATGGCAGGTGTTCAACGTATATCATATATACCACTTATATCACGCACACCACATTTAAACTACGTTTATCACGCATACCACATATAGACCACATATATAATGTATACTGTGAATCTATGATTTGACTGTTCTTGTTGTTGTCTGTTTACCATAAGTGTGTTTTGTTGTTTTATTTTGACTGTAGGTTGTCAATAGTTGTTTGTTCGTTGTCATAGTTTTCTTTTGTGAATAGGATTGTCTTCATTCGTCGTATAAAATGTCAGAATCCTGCAAGTTTGTGTTGGTGGGGTGATTTGATGTTGCGTGTATGGGGGGTGTCAGTGGCTGTCGGTTTTCTGTATATTCCGTAGGTCAGTCTGTCGTCCTTTCTTGTTTTAGTTATGTCAGGTAGTTGATTGTTTGGTTATTTTCTTTATCCATTGTGTATGTGATGTTGGGATCCAAGTTTTTTAGGTCTATTAGTATTTCACTCCGTTGCCTTGTGAAAGTATGCAATGTATGTCATGTACGTACCTGTAGTAGTGTTTTATGTTGTATCTTTCTATAAGGTTCTTAATATGTGTACAGAGGAAGTCGGGTTTCCCTTTCCTAATCCGTCTGTTGGTCTGTAAAATTTTCTTCGATATCTCGGGCACTTCGACCGCGCTTAGTGGCCTGCCATTCTTTTAAGGCTCCAGGAAAGGCCGCAAGGCTTCGCACTAAACCCTCTACTGTGGAGGCTTTTTACGGCCTCCTCGAGTCGCTGGAGGGACTCGGTGTTGCCGTGGTATTGTACGTGGATGACATGGCGGCCAAAATGACCTTGTCAGAGACCAATACAGTCCAAGCGACAACAAAGAGACGCTATGATGACATACTTCTATCCAGAGTATTCCTGAACTGGCGTCCAATCGGATTCTCAGAGGAAGTCGTTTATCTTGGCATATCCCTGTCGTCAACCTTCGGTATAGGACCTCACATTACGAGGTAGGGCGATGAGATGATTCGCCTGGTCTCAATGCACGCAAAATTTTCGGCAGGTGGAAGATGGATGTAGACTTAACAGTTTTTGTTCTAAAAGAGTTGGATAAAAGCATGAAAGAAGGATGAAGCCTGTCCTATTTTATATTTTGAGATTGAGCACCCTAGTGCTTGGGACAGAATAGCGTCGGTTCTAAATGCTCTCATGAGAATAGGATTTTGCCTATTCTGTTTATAGCATTGTGGCTTAGCACCCTGAAGCATGGAAATTTACAATTTTAGCTCTTAAGATTTAGAAAAAAGATGTATGGAGCCTTACCTGTTGAATATGTTGTGACTTAGCGACCACAGGCTGGGAAAAAAAATTCAATTCTAAAAGAATAAATTGAAGATGGAGAGACCTATCTTTTTTAATGTGTTAATCTGAATTGGACGGCAGTATTTGAAAGCTGTTATGCTAAGAAGCTAGTATTTTCCCATCCATTGTTGTGGAGGTACTATCATCAATTCATAAAGAGTAGAGCGAAGAAGGATGGAGCCTATCCTGTTCAATGTGTTTTGGCTGAGCGCCTAATTAAAAGATAGATAACAGCTTCCGTTTTTATGGAGTAGATCAATTAAGGATTATGCCAATCTTATTAAATTAGTTGTGGATGAGAACCATACTGAGGACTGAAATACGAGCTTTAGTTCTGAAGTTATAGACCAAAGAAGCATGTGCTTTACCTTATCAATGTGTTGTAACTAAGCTCCTTATAACTGGGGAATTACTAGCTCCAGTTCGAAAGGAGTAGATGTATAAACAATGGAGCCGCGCCAATAAATTGTGATTTTGCTATGTACCCTAAAACTGGAGGCATAAAATCATCAGTTCTAAAGGAAGAGATCGAATATCGTTGGAGCCTATCCAGTTATATGTGTTGTGACTGAGCACCCTCTGCTGGGAACGAAACCGCTTTAGTTTCTTACATTTCAATATGTTATAGCTAAGCAACTAATTGCGGGGAACTTAACTGCTTCTATTCGGAAGAAAATACTACTGCTGGGTATATAATTGCTTTAGTTCTAAAGGATTAGGTGAAAGAAGGATGGAGCAAATACTCTTCATTGTTGTGCAGCTAAGAACCATTTAGGGGACACAACAGCATCAGTTCAAAAAGAAGTAGACTAAATAAGGATAGAACTTATGTTGTTCAATGTGATGTGGCTGACAATCCTACTGCTGGGTGCATAAAAGACTCTGTTCTAAAAAAATCTCTAGATCAAAGATGGGTTGAGCCTATTCTATATCTACTGAGTATCATAATGTAAGGTGCCAGTAACCATATGGTGCCAGTGTCTCTCGCATGGAGGCGAAAAACGAAAGCTAATCTGCCTTTCCAACAAGACGCTCCGGGCGGTGAAGTCTTCGCATATTGAAGAGCAAAGCGGCATAGTCACTAGATGTAGGACTATGCGCAAACCTCACCATGTCGTGCGGTCGTGTGCACATGTTTGGAGAAAACAAGACGGCGTCAAATGGCCGACGAGCCAATTTGATTCCTAAAGGTTTCTTGGACCCCGCCACTTTTTACAACGGCCAGTCATTTCAGGACCACGAACTCGTTGATATACGTGGAAGATTCCCAAGATACGCTTTACCACGCAGGGAGTCAAGGACCCGCTGCATCTCCTCAAGCGTTCGACTAACAGCCTGTTTAGGAGGAAAATTGGCCAAGACACATTTGAATGGTTCGACAAGGAAATGATATCTACACTTGAGGTGGTAGAAGCCATTCCTGCTTTTGTTCTTCCCTCGCCCCTAATCGCCACCACCTTCCAAGCCTCCGCGATCGCAAAGATTTTTTTGAGAACGGACCGGTGGTTTTTGAATGAAAACTAAGTTCAGTCTCTTTTTTCGCAGTCATTAGCCCAGTTCCCCCCAGGAAGGTCGGGCTCTTCCTTAGGTTGAGGGGCGCCTCCCTGATCTCATCGTTCCTGCGAAAAGCCCGCGAACGTGAGAGGCGTCTATTTGTCCTGGGATTTGCCTCCTTATCCATGAAAGGTGCCTTTTGAGACCCCTATTGATAATATTCTTGGGCCTCTTGGCGTTAATTTTACGGCGCTGATGGTTCCTACAATTATTCCCTCGGCACTTAAATTCTCCCTCTGAGGCTGCTGCTTTAGAACTCACCCTTAGGGTCATTGTTCTGTCATTTACTACAAATCTTTTTGATTTCAGTTCCAAAATAAGTAAGACGTTAAATAAATTATTTATTTCGCTTTCACCGAGCGTCATTTTTATAAACATTTATTACTTCACGAGTATAAAATAACTCTTACTTGTGGAATAATATTCTGAGTAGAAAAACCCCGATGTAGAAATTAGGTGGGGAAATACTGTAATCCCTGAATTCATTTCTTTACTTTAATTCGCTAAAATAATAAACTGAAGACACGCACACTTCTAGATCGTTAACCTCTCATTATTCCATTAGATAATTAAAATTAAAAAGTAACTGACTCCTCTCTGTATTGTAGTAAGTGAAATAGGTGAGGAAAACATGGAGTTTACGCTTAAATTAAATTAAATTTTTATAGAGATCATTGATCTATTCGTTATGAACAGAAGCTAGTCCTCTTGGCTATCCGAAGCATAGCCACAATCCATTGAATAGGATAGGCTTCTAATTCAAGTATGTCCCCAGCTATAGGGTGCTCATTTACAACAAATAGAACAAAATAGGCTTAATTTTTCTTGGATCACCTTTTTTTAGAGCTTAAGCAATTTTGACCTCAGCCAGTCAGCTCAGTCAAATTACATTATACTGGATAGGATATTTCCTTCTTCGAACTACTCTTTTTGAACTGAAGCTAGTACTTTGTCAACCAGAGAGTGCTTAACCAACGCATATTCAAAAGGAGAGCCTCCATCTTTCTTCGATCAAATCCTTGAGAACTGAAGCTGTTATGTCCACAGCTGTAAGGAGCCCAGCTGAAACACAATGTAAAAGATGTTCACATAGGCTTCGGAGGTCGTCATTTGTATTTACCGTTTCTTCTTCCGGGTTGGACTGTGTCAAGTTTTTCATAATGTCCGAGCTTTCGCACATCAAGTGATGGCTTCTTCAGGGCTGAAAAAAGAATGAGAGTTTTAAAAGATAGATTTAAAAATCCAGGTGGTATATAATTACCATGTTTTATACACCAGTTGGTGTATAATCCCTGCGCGGTCTGGTCCTTGGGCGAAGCCTGCCTTCCCATTGGTTGATACTGTGTTCTGGCGTCTGGTCTCTAGAGTAATCAGGTAGCTGGTCACTGATTGGTTGGATCCTCTTGTCGATTAGCGCTGGTTTCCAGTTTTTGCTGAGTCTGTATCCGTCTTCCTTGTTAATATTTTTCGGTTTTTTGGTTATTTCGATGGCTTCTCTGATGGTCCGTCGATAGTAGTTTCTTTCCCGGGCCAGTATTGAAGCGTCTTCGAATTTAATGTGGTAGCAGGTGTTGGCGAAGTGTTCTGCTAGAGCTGACTTCACTCTGCGTCCGTGTTTGATGTCTGCGATGTTTTCTTTGAGACGTGTGTCTATCGTCCTTCCTGTTTCACCGGTGCAACAAAATCCGCAGGAGCAGGGAATCTTGTAAATTCCTGGATTCCGAAGTCCAAGTTTATCCTTAGGTTTCGGAAGGATGTCTATTATTTTTCTGTCCGTGCTGAACGTTGTTCTTATCTTGTGATTTTTGAGTATTCGGGCGATGTTCTCTGTTGTTTCTTTGACGTAAGGAATGGTCACTTGTCCTTGGAATTCTTTGGCATCTCGTTCTTCCTTGTTGCGCTGCCCATTTCTCGTCCTCTGGACCTTGTCTATAGTGTTGCGGTCGTAGCCATTCTTCATGAAGGCGGTCTTCAATTGTCATATTTCTTTCGGCAGTTGGGATGATTCTGAGAGTATCTCCGCTCTGTTGAGTAGAGTGTTGATGACTCCTTCCTTCTTCACTCGTGTGAAGTGGCATGTAGGTATCTGTCGGTGTGGGTGGGTTTCCTGTAGATTGAGTGGCTCAAGAGGGGATCCTTTTTAGCTACGAGTACGTCCAAGAACGGTAGTCTTCCTTCTTTTTCGAGGTCCACGGTGAACTGGATGTTCTTGTGCATGTTGTTCAAGTGTTGAAGAAACCCTTTCAGCGAGACTCGGCCGTGTCTCCAGATGACAAACGTGTCGTCGACGTACCGATACCAGCATTATACCATCTGGTGTATATAACATGCTAATTATATACCACCTGTATTTTTAATTTCTCTCTTTTACAGCTCTCATTCTCTTTTTAGACCGGAAGAAGCCATCACATGATGTGCGAAAGCTCGGCAAATATCAAAATTTGACACGGCCCAACCCGGAAGAAGAAACAGTAAATAAAAAAGATGTTTTACATTTTTCTTCGATTTACGCCTTTAAGATTGAAGCTAGTATATTTTTAGCTATAGGGTGCTCGGCCACTGCTTATACTATAGAATAGACTCCATTCTTCCTCGAACACATAGCAGAAGATAGGCTGCATTCTTCTTCGAATTATTCCTTTAGAGCCGAAGATATTATGTCTCCAGTTAGTGTACGCTAAGTGTATGGATTGGCTTTATCCTTCTTCGATCTACTCCATTAGAACAGAGGCTAGTTATCCCCAGCCAGAAGGTGCTCCGTTACAAAGTTTCACAGTAGAGGCCTCATTATATTTTTATCTACTCTTTTAGAACTAAAGCTGTTACGTCTTCTGTCAAAGACTGTTTAGGCAATAAAGCATTGAACATGCTTTATTATATATATATATATATATTTATATAAGTCCATGTTTATATATATTCTCAAAAAGAGAATTTTAGCATATTTAAGTGTAGAAGAATGTATATAAAAAAATATATGTGAGTACTTACAGCATATGAGAGTATTTAAGAGTATTCTCTGTGTTTAAGAGTATGAAAGTATATATATATATA
>KZ810947.1:7614-19853 GCA_000696205.2 Oncopeltus fasciatus | reverse complement strand
ATATATATATTTTTTAAAAAAATGTAAAATACTCATATTATAGTTACACGTTAACTGTTTATAATTCATTCATCAAATCTTATATTAATGTATATACGTGAATTTTTATTGCATATTTCTTCATTTCTTGTGAGTTTATTCATTTTTAAATATTTTCAAATGTATTCATTTTAGCTAATTTTTCTTGTTCAATTATTTCCTCCTCTTTCTTGTTAATCCATTTTCTTTAATATAAACTTTTACTCAATTAATAATAATGATTATTTCATTTTTTCTTTTTTTATATGTAACGTTTACATTGCATACAATTATGTATGGCATGTTCAGTAAATAAGTGCCCTTATGGCAGGGTTGCTGTCATAAGGAAAAAAACTTTTTATATATCCCTGTAAATAGAATACCCCGCATATATATAAAGTATACCATGTATGCCACGTATTTGACGCATACAACGTGTATCAACACGTATATTTACATTTATGCCAGGAATACCGCGTACTAACTACGTATTTACCACGTCTCGACTTAGATATAACGTGTACTACGTACACCACGTATATATCACTTACCTCCCGTATATTACGTAATACACGTATATATATATGTATGTATATATCACGTATACGACATGAATATTATAATAAATTATAATAAAGGCATTCTAAGTTTCATAATCTAAATCATTACATAGATTGGAANTATATATATATATATACATATCACGTATACGACATATATACCGCTTGTATCAAGTAATCCTCGTATATCACCAACACAACCTGTATCACGCCTTCCACATATGTTTATACTATAAATTGCATAACACTAAAAATATTATGAAATTTAAAAGCTAAACCTATTTATAGAAGAAATTTGCAATTTAATGTATCAACCGCATCATATAAGAGTATATTAAAACATACATGATGTCCATATATTTGAACAAAAATGACAATAATACTGATTGTACAATGCATATGTGTTCCATATATTTGGAATGTATTCGATAATTAAATCATAACTTGAGTCTTAATATCAGGATAATCCAATTATTACACGATACCTTATAAGACTAAGAAAAAATTCCATATTTTTCCATATTCCCTCATTCCACATTTTGAGTAAGTTCGTTATATTACGAACCCCATACATCAAACGTTGATTTAGTACAAAATTACATATAAACCTCGCATTACCTAAATTTAGTGTCATACTAAACGCATATTTTAATGCAATTCGCAACTAATTCATAAATATGTAGTACAAAAAAATCCGATGATACTAAGAAAAATGCCAAATCCTCAGCTCATTTTTGAGCTTGTTGAACTGAGGTTAGTATCATACGTAAGTTACCTATAAAATAATATCAAGATCCTGTAATACAATAAAATTTTCCGAAATACTTAACCCTGGACGTATTTTAAAAAGAAATTCGCCGTTAGACAAAGTAACTGAGTCCTGAAGGCTTAATCCGGAAAATTCCACATTACTCTCTTTAAAACAATGAAAAATACCAAAATACTAAACCTGTAACATTTATTTATTTTGAATTAACTCAATGACCTATCCAACGTATTTACCATTTCATCTTCCGGGTTGGACCGAGTCAATTGACTCGGTCCAACCCGGAAGATGAAA
This sequence comes from Oncopeltus fasciatus, assembly GCA_000696205.2. NCBI lineage: Eukaryota > Metazoa > Arthropoda > Insecta > Hemiptera > Lygaeidae > Oncopeltus > Oncopeltus fasciatus. The sequence goes on along the minus strand of KZ810947.1, from coordinate 18,215 downwards.
TGGTAAATACGTTGGATAGGTCATTGAGTTAATTCAAAATAAATAAATGTTACAGGTTTAGTATTTTGGTATTTTTCATTGTTTTAAAGAGAGTAATGTGGAATTTTCNTATAAAATTGTAAAAAGACTGTATATTCTAATAAAATTTCACAAAAAGACTAAAACCTACTACACATTGTCAAGAAATTCGCATATTGACGCAAACTGTATTTTATAAAGATGTGTTCCACGAATTCCACATAAAGGGTCTTATAAGACTTTAAATAACATGAATATACTCAACCCGCACTTTTTTCAAAGAAATTCGCTCGTTAACGAAACGCCTTTATCTAACGTCGATCAAGTTAAAAATTACATAAAGGCCCTGTATTTCAATATAATTTTTCGATATCTATATCCGCGACACCCATATTGAAGAAATTATTCTTCTGAACTCCAATCACTGATACTGCCAGTTCTGAACTGGTCTATGTTCAGATTTATGTTTTCAAGTCTTTCTCTTGTCCTGCTAAGTAGTGCCTTAGACTTAGAATGCCTTTATTATTTATCGTATGTAGAATCCTGTTCCAATCTATGTACCGATTTAGGTTATGAATCTTAGAATGTCTTTATTATTTATCGTACTTAGAATCTTTTTTATTATGGATTGGAGTTCAGCTGGTAGTAACTCCTTCACCAGTTCATCCTGTTCTGGCCTCTGTTTAGATTCATTTTCTTTTGTTCTTATCCTTGTCTGATAAATAGTGCCTTAGACAAAAAATGATCCATTTTATCTTACCGTCACTTAGACCACTAACTTATCGTATGTATAACCTGGTATCATCAACCACTGTTTATTGACAAATATATCTTATATATTGTATAACCTAAGTTCCATTATATTTCCACATCCAAAACGGCTTTTTATATGTTTAGTGACTAACTACAGTGCAAGAAATACAAATACTCGAAGTTGATCTGCAACCTAATCACCATTATACGATACGATATGATCTGATATGGTGTGATGTGATATCATGTAATATCAAATGATACTTAAATATAATATCCAACGTCATTCAAGTGAAAAACTATATAAAACCCCTGCAATACAGGCTTTTATAATACTTCAGATTTACGATTGAAGTAATTGTGAAATAGGAGTTATTAGTCTTAATCCTTAAGAAATTGGAGCTTTATCAGATTGAAGACAATACAAACAAATCAACACATTCTCCTAACTAAACATACTTAATAATAATTAATTTAAGATACAAGATCATTTATAATAAATAAACATTTTAATTTTCATTTGTTATTATAAAATTTTCATTTATTTTCTTTAAATGATTTTTTCTATTATTTCCCGATATTTCATACTGATGGTTGAAATATGTTTTTTTCGTGAATGAATTTCTAATTGCTAGTCGCTTGAAGCTCATCGAGTAATAGTTATTTTTTTAAGGGTATGTGTTTTTGAATAGTGCACTAAGACAATGGTTTCAAAAATTGAGCAACGGAGATACAATGTTGGAAAGTATTCCCACAGGGAAAGCATTACATTTAAAATTATAATTTTACGGTTTTGCTACTAATCTAACAGCTTTATGTTCCAGAGTTCTCTTCTTTGCCTGATAAGTAGTGCTTTGACTTTAAAATGGATTAAAGTCTTCCTCATTACCTAGTCCACAAACACATCGTTTGTTTGGTCTTCTAACCTATGGATTGCAGTTCAGCTACAACTAATTCTTTCGCAAGTTCCATACTCTCTGGTCATTATGATGTTCATTTAAGTTATGTCCCGAGCAGTAAGTTGCACAACCACGAAAAATTGAAAAGGATAGGGTCAATCCTTTGAACTAAAGCTGTTACGTCCCCAGCAGTATTTTGCTCAACTACAACAATTTGAACAGGATAGGCTCCATCATTCTTCAATTTACTCCTTTAAAACAGGAAAATATATGACTTAGGATTAGCTCCGTCCTTCTATCCACTAATTTAGAACTGAAGTTAGTATTTACCCAGCCAGAGGATGCTCAAGCAAAAGACATTCAACAGAAAAAGCTCGATTCTTCTTCGTTTTATCATTCAGAACTGAAGCTGTTAGGTCCCCAGCTAGAATTTACTCAGCCATAACACATTTAGAAATTAAAAAAATTATTCCCAGCAGTATTTAGTATTAGGCTCCATCCTTTAAGATCGTCTCCATTAGAACAGAAGTTTGTTCTCCATCCAGAAGGTGCTCAAAAATAACAGATATAACAAAATCTACATCCTAATACCTGAAGCAGTTATGTCCTACGCCTGAGGATGAACAACCACAACCAGTTTAACCGAATAGGCACCATTCTGCTTTGAACTATTATTCGAAAACTGAAGCAGTTAGTCCCCAAACATAGTGTGCACAGTCAAAACACTATCGAAAGGAAAGGACTTCATTCTTCTTCGAACTTATCTTTACGAACTGATACCCAGCAGTTGGGTTCTCAGCCAAAAAACATTCAACACGGAATGCTCCTCGATCAACTCTTTTAGAACTAAAGCTGTGATGTAACTAGCCGGAGTACAGGCACCCTAATAGCTACTGCTCTGAAGTAGCAGATCAAAAAATGATGGAACCTATCTTCTTTTTGTTGTGACTGAGCCCCTTATATCCGAGAAATTACTAGCTCCAGTTCTAAAGGAGTAGAACAAAGAAGTGTGCCGCCTATCCTGTTCCATGTAATGTGGCTGAGCACTCTTTAGCTGGGGACAAAAGTATCTTTATTACAGGAGTAGATCGAAGATGGATGTAGCAACTTCATAACAACTTCAGTTCTAAAGGCATTCATCAAAAAATGATGGTGCCTATCCTGTTGAATGCATTGTTAGCTTACATTTATCCCCCTATTACTGCTTCCGTTAAATATTATAGGATAGGAAATTCGCTTGTGTAGGTTAGTCATAGTAACAAGGAACTTGGCCCGGTAGTTTGTGTTATTTAAGCACTTTGAAGCAAAAGACGATGTATTAGTCTTTCTCCTAGGTTAGACTCTCGCTAGTGTGTTAGAAACTAAAAAAAATTTTCGAGCTGATCCATAGGGCAGGAGATCCAGGTGCGAGTCCTTGCTCGGACTGATAGACTTTTTATTCAATTTCCCCAAAATTTTTCAAAATGAAAAAAAAAAATATTGTGCACAGGATGTGCGAAAGCTCGACAACTATTAACAACTTGACACGGTCTAACCCGGAGGAAGAAACTTGAAATACCTAGACAATCTCAGATCCTCCAAGTATAAGATGATCTGTTCGTCTTTCATGTATGTTAGGCTCTCGCTAGTGTGTAGGGAATTTATTTAGTAATCAAGCTCGTAACGGTGGTGCAATGAATAGCATACCATTCCACGAAGGAAAAGATCCAGGTTCGAGTCATGGTTTGGATAGATAGTTCATTTATCCTATTTCCTCGCATTAATAAATAAAAAATTACGTGGGATCATACACCAAATTAACATGTACAAATAAAAAATAAAAAGTAAATAATAAAGATTCGTAAAATAGTTAGACATTGTCAGCTCTTTCGAGCATTAGACGATGTAATCGTCTTCATCGTAAGTTAAGATCTTGCAAGTGTGTTTGGAATTTATCTAGCTATCTAGCTCGTCCCGGTGGTGCAAGTATAGTACACCGTTTCAGAAAGGAGGAGATCTTGGTTCGAGTCCTAGTTGGGACAGATATTTTTTTTATTCTAGTCCTTCGAAATAAATGTTTCAAATTTACGTGGGATAATATACCACAACTAAAATAATATTTTTAAATTATAATAAAAAATCAAAATTTGAAACAACTCACAAAATAGGAAACAAAACATTGACCCTTATATCAAATTAGTATAAATTTGAATTTCTGTAATAATATATCTTAGACAATTCCTAGCTTCTTACTCAATCTAATTAAAACTACAGTAAAAATAGTGTAATAAAAGATATTATCTAAATGCGCGGAACTAGAAAAAAGTTTGAACAGTGAAAAAACCTTAAACCATAACCGTCAAATTTTAGGAAACTAGAACATTGGCCAAATGAATATTTGCCCCATCATCACCACTTCTCATCCAGAGTGTGACTTTTTTTTCATTGACACCCAGATGAGATACTTCCTACATATCGGATAGTTGTATGAAGAACAGTTAATTCACATCTCTTCTGTGACTTTCTTGTCAATCTACAGATTTTAAAAAAATATACTCATGAATTTTTTTATGTCCCAAGCCATAGGATTCTTATTCTCAACATATTCTGCAGGAAAGGCTCCATCCTTCTATGATCAATACTGTATAACAGTTAAATAGAGTATTTCCGATGTTAAAAGAGTATTTTGGAGTATTTAATAGTATTCATGAGAATACAAGATAATTTTATTAAAATTTATTTTATTCGTAAAATATGGAGGGCGCTTATAACCTCAGTAGTTCAGCGTCGTAAATCACCAATTAACAACAACAACAAGATAATTTGATAGGATTTATAAGTATTTCAGTGTATAAAGAATATTAATATTATATAACAGTATTTAAGTGTTTTTAAGAATATTTATAATATATAACAGTATTTTCATAAATACTCATGTATTTGGGAGTATACAAGGGCATTTAAGAATATTTAGGAGTGTGTTTATTCAAATTTCCACGGTTTTTAAGTGTATTTAAGAAGTTAGGTGTATTTGAGAGTGTATGAAGTTAGTATTTATGGTAAATTTATAGTATGTTTGTAAGAGTACTAGAGAGTATTAATTTTTTGANGTTATATATATAACAGTATTTAAGAGTATAAAGACTATAAAGTTTATTTATAATATTTAAGGGACTTCAGGAGTATTAAAGAGAAGCATTTAGGAATATACATAAATATATAAGATAATTTTAATGCATATAAGTGTATTTAAGAATATTTTAGAGTATTTATTAGTATTTAATTTAAGTGTATTTAAAATAATTAAAAGTATAACAGTATTTAAGAATATTAAAGAGGTTACTTGAATATTTGAGTATTAAAGAGTATTTGAGAATGTTTATGGGTATTTGAGAGTATTAAAAAGTATCTAAAAGTATTTGAGAGTATATGCGATTAGAGTGTATATAAGAGGATATAAAAGTGTTTAAGATTATTCAAGATTATTTCAGATAATTCAAATGCATGTGTGTATTTTGAGTATTTGAAGGTATTTATGAATAATTAGGGGTATATAAAAGAGTATTTGATGGTGTTTAAGATTATTTAGGACTAGTTTAACGAGTATATAAGTCCTTATCAGTTAATTCAGATTATATAGGAGTATTTGTATTTAAACAATAATATTAAAAGTTTTTGTCGATAAATTAATGATATGAGAATTTACATCTTCGATTTCTTTTCTCTATCCCGTTTGCCTCAAATTAAGTGTCAATGTAACCTTACTCATAAGAATTTTTTTTTTTTTTTATTGGAAGTCACTCGAATATATTCTACTAGAGGTAAAAAGTGCATTATTTTCGTGAATGTAGAGTGAGAGAAACGTTAATAGTCCATCTCATATCTCATGTTTCATGCAACTGATCAACAAAAATATTTCACATTATAACCTGAATAATGCCACAGGCAATACATATCGGAATTAATTGTTATCATTCATCAGGCAACAGATGTGGAACAAATTTAAACTTTCGCATACGTTTTTTGTCAACATTCGTTTGTATAACTAACTCTTCTTATTTGCATTAATAAAATATAGTGAGGGTTTTCATCCGGACGATGTAAGAATAAAAGTTGTAATAAAATAATTTTTGTAGGAATGAGTAACTGAATAATTCTTTATCTCTAAATAATGGAATAGAGACCCCGAAACTACACATTCCTGGAAATATTAAACTTTCTCGGAAGAATAGAAGTATGTTTTTTGTATTTTCTCTGCAAATACCCTTACAGATTATGTACAGTTTTACAGATTACATCTTAGCTAAGCCGAGTGGTTCTTAATCTAAGGTTATTTTTAGCAGTGATCTTTTATAAAGTTTTTAGAGAAAAAAGTATTAATAACTCGTAATCCTGCCACATAATTAGGTAAATATTTATTTTTATGAAGATTGAAAAAATTTTACCTGATAAACATAATTTTTATTTGGATTTATAATTCAGTCAGGTTAGTAGGAGATGCTCGGTGAAAGCTTACTAATGTTCTTTTCAAAAATTGTTCACATTACTATCTCTCACAGGGACAGAGTGATACTGTATTGTTAATCGATATAAAAATATTCAGTTTAGATTTGCAATTGAATTTCATTAGGTTCTCATGTTCAGCATACACAAAGTATATAAACATTTAATGATACGTATATATATATTTGACCGAAATACATCTGGTTTAATACTCTAAAATTATCATACATAAAAGTTATGTATGATGTAATAAAGGAATGACAATAAATATTAATTTAAAAAAAATGAAATTGGTTTCTGATTTTACTATTGACAACTAAATGGCATTAAAATTCAACTCAACCGATAGATATTTTACATTACATATGTATATTTATAGAAGATAGGAGTATTTCAGAGTATTACGGTTTATTTAAGAGTTTATATGTGTATTTAGGAATATTTAAGAGTACAAAAGAGTACTTAGTATATTAGAGTATATAAGTGTATTAAAACCTAATCTTAGATAACCTTACCTTAATTCAGCTATTCTTAGATTAGCTATCCCGTAGCTTAGCTATCCTTTAGGTATACTAAGCTAACCTGGTGCCCGGTGAAAGCACCCGGTATAACCTGGTATAAGTTCCCGGCTATCTCCTAGCTTAGCTTAGCTTACCTTAGCCTATGACAGTATATATTGATGATTGTTTCAGCTCAAAACGAGAGAATCGAAGAACAATGAATAATATCCTGTTCGAAGTGTTGTAGCTAAGAACTTTATGGCTGGTGGCAACACAGCCTCAGATCTAGAGAAGTAGATCGATGAAAATTGGTGTATATCCTGTTGAAATCGTTTTGGCTGTGCATCCAACCGCGGACTTGGTAACTATTTTATTTTCGGTTTTATTCTATAAATTTATGAAATGATGCTGCTCATAATTTAATTAATTTTCTATTTATAGAAACCACTTATAGGTGAGTTCGTGATAGGTAAAATTATAGTTTTATTTTTTTTAAATAGAACAACAGGTGGTTCTCCGCAGACTTACAATTAAAAAATAAATAGTTAATCTTTGAAATGATCTTTACAGTGTAGTTTATGATATGTTTACATGGAAGTTCGCTAGTTTAGGTTACGTTATGTTTAAACGGATACTCGTCTAAAAGTATATAGGGGCCCCCTGCGGAGTAGGTCGCTCCTATGACGTCACAAGCGATAAGGTAGTCAATTCCCCGAGATCTCTGGGACCCAGCTTAGAAATAGGTCGCTCCTATTACGTCACAAGTGATGAGCTTGGAAATTTCCTAAAATATTTATGGATCTGCATAAAAGTTTGCTCCAAGACGTCACCAGAAATGAGGTAAGAAATTCACTCCTCTGTCGTCACCATTCTCTTCATTACAAACAGTATATCCATACGTTCTACAATCATTTACTCTTGGGGTCAAAGAACAAATATGTCTTACTGGAATATTGGGGGATTAACTCTATAGGGATTAAGATTAATTTAAATAAAATATTGCCATTTCATCATTTGCGTGGCCAAGAACCGCCTTATATACCGTATAGGTATACGTGGTAATAAAAAAGTGGTATACCTGATACTTACATACAGTAGAATTAAGAAATATGGAGCCTCTTTATTGAATGTGTTAAGGCTAATCACTCTCCGGCTAGAGGCATACTAGCTTCATCACTCTTCTTTGTTCTACTCCTTTCAAACTGGAGCTAGTTAGCCTCCAGCTATAGTATTTGAAGGTATATAAGGGCCTTAAAGATTATGTATAGTAAATAAAAGTATTTTGGAGTATATAAAAGTATATTTAAGAGTTTAAAGGACTATTTAATAGTATATAAGGGGGTTTGAGAATATTTAAGCGTAATCGGGTGTATTAAAGTATTAATGAGAACTTTAGAGCTTTCTAAAGTATTAGTGATTACTTAAGTGTATTTCAGAGTTTATAAGATTATATTCTTTAATACTCTTAATAGTCCTGGATATTCTAATATACTTTGTAATACTATTAATACTTCTAAAAACTCTCAAATTCTCTTTGATTCCCTCAAATGTTCTTAACACTTAACTACTTCAAGATACTCCTAAAAACTCCTAACTACTCGAATATGATGTTGTATTTGAGAGTGTTCTAGATTATATAAAAGTATATAAGAAAATATAAGGGTATTTGTAGTATTTAAAAATATTATTAGTATTAAAGAGTGTTTCAGAGCATATACGAGTATTTAAGAGCATTTAGGAGTATTTACTGTTATTATGTTTATAGAGTTAATCCCCCCAATATTCTATGATTTTTTGCCACACAAAAAATTTCCAATATTCTATATTTTTCCCCTATACTAACGAGAGGCCTTATCCCCTTTACTGTTATAGGCTTATCCTTTGACCCCACCCCCTCCAGGGATATTAAGATGTATTTTCTAGGAACAAAAGGGAAGTCACGTTACATAAGAAGTTAATCCTCCCTCATATGTTAATATGATATTTCACCTTTAATTTAAATGAAGTATAATGTATTAATTTAGTTGTGGTATATTATCCCATGCAAATTTAAAACAATGAACGCTATTGATTAGAATGAAATACCAATACCCAGCAATCAATGGAGCAGTAGGGAAGAAGTGAGAGACGTGGGAGGGGCAAAGATCAGGCGACTGCTGAGAACTCCACAGAGGCAGTTTGGGAGTACCAAGACCGCAGCGCTGAGATCGCCATCTTAATGCTCTAGGAAGATATAGCGAGTCCGCATGAAAATTACGCTGTATCAATATTTCTTGATCATGGAAGCGCTTTTAACCGAGCTTGGTGGCCAGCAATCCAGACAAGGCTGCAAGATTGGATGATCCGTGCCAATCTTATCGCTAATTTTCGACTTCTTGGAAGAAAAATCAGCTGCCTTCGTGGTAGGCTAAGAGCGGAGAAAAACCACGGTCACCCAGGGTTATCTGCAAGGATCGGTTCTGGGGCAAATATTATGAAAGGTCCTCTTTGACGGCCTTTTGTCAAAAGGAAGGACGCTTCAGCGCTGTGGCTTAGGTGGATGATCTATTATGGGGACTCTAGAAAAACTGTTATATTGCCACCGCTGAGGCCATAGTGAACGACGTCCAAAAGTCGTGTCAGGCCAACAAGGTACCCCTTTCCCTGTCCAAGACTAAGGGAACCCGCTTCGGTTCCTATTATATAGTGAGTATGCAGAGTTCCCAGAAGAAAAAATATACGTGGGACTGGCGCTTTTGAGTTATATTACAGAAATGCACGTAAATTTTAAACAATTAATTCATGGGAATAGGATAAAAAATCTATCTGTCACAGCAGGGACCCGAACCTGGAAACCCTGATTTTAGGGCCGGTATGATATCCATTGAACAACCGGGGCGAGTTAGAAAAATTACTAAATTCCCAACAAACTAAAGAGAGTCAAATCTACGAGAAAGATGAATACCACATTCTTAGGCCCGAATGAGCTGGCATTTTCTTGTTACATATCGACACTTAATTATTTACCAATTTTTTTCATTTAAAATAATGATTTAGTTGTGGTACATTAATATTTTCAAACATGTAATGCGTGAGAAGAGAATAAAATATATATCAGCCTCAGCCAAGATCACTTGCCTTCATGACCGGTATTCTACCCTTTGCATCACCAGGACGAGATAGATAAATTGTTAAAATCCCAATACACTAGCGTGTGTCTATTTTACGAGAAAAACAAATGCATCGTCTTACGCACTTGTCTAGCTATTTTTATATATTGTCTTGCTATTTAACGACTCTTCATTATTTACAATTAATTTTTATTTATATATAATAATTTATGTGAAACATCATCCCACGTAAATTTTAAACGATTTACCATGGTATGCATGGCATAGAATAAAAAATCTATCTGTCCTCTCCATAACTCGAACCTGAATCTCCTGATTTCCAGGCTGGTATGTTCTCCATTGCTCCGCATGTCTGAGCTGTATAGCTTACTAAATTCCCAATAAACTAGCGAGAGTCAAACCAAAAAATAAGACGAATACATTGCCTTACGCTTGAAGCTTTTATTTTTTTTATTTATCGAGTCTTCATCACTACTTTTTTCTTTTATTTATTAATGATAACTTAACAGTGGTGTTATATCCGATGTATATTTAAACAATTATAGCCAAGGAATAGGACAAAAAATCGATCTGTCCGAGCCAGAACACGACCCCCTTGATCTCTTGCTTTCCGGGCTAGTATGCTTTTCATTTCTCCACCAGTACGAACTTGATAACTTATTAAATTCCCAAAACACTAGAAGGACAAATACATCACGAGAAAGACAAATACATCTTTATGCTCGAAAATTCTGGACATTGAATAATTCATGAGAGGGAACAGAATAAAAAAATCTATCTGTCCTCGCCAGGAATCGAACCTGGATCTCCTGCTATCCGGGCCTGGTATGCTGACCGTT
>KZ810946.1:27242-43082 GCA_000696205.2 Oncopeltus fasciatus | reverse complement strand
TGTAAATTCTAAATTGTAACCCCTGAGCAGAAATCTGGCTTTCCTCAGTTAGGAAGATGGATTATCGTACTCATATATGACTTATCCTTCATGCATTTTTTTCATGTAAATTAATTATTGAATCCAGATATTACTTATTTGAATGGCTGGGTTCAAGGTAAATATATATATATATATATTATTTAATTAAATTACAAACATGTGATATGTGTGAGGATGACCGGAAGAAGTTTATCTTCTGCGTGCACATACATTTGGTTTCAGCAATATGACAAAATGTTGCTGTGTCACTTGCCCTACACAAGTAAAGCAGCCATTTTTAGGACAACAATTACTGATTTAGATTAGGAATAAAAAACCATTGCCCATCGCAATTATTGAATATTTGTTTTTGAACCTTTCATAATATTTAAATCTACTGCTCAATTTACTGAACAAAAAATTAATTATTTTAAGTAAAATGTTCAAATAATACCTTTTCATATGATTCATTGAGTTTCAGCAATTAAAGTGCTAAGCCGTGAAAAAGTTTCAGAAGAATTTTGTGTTACAAATACACCTTCACTCTTAGCAAGCAAATTATACAGCATACATTGCATGTATTTGTAATTATTATTTTAAAGTTTAGTACAATTATATGTAGATTTTAATGAACATTATAAACGCTGCGATTTTTAAAATGTGTTAGGTTTCTGGTTATTCCCCAATTTTATTTCGGTGATTATGCTAATTAACTGATTATACTTTTGAACAATATTTTCATGCTATATGTCAATTTTCGTTCCGTTTGAATATAAAAAACGTTACTGAGTTCCTTCAAATCTAGCTTCTCTCATCCAACCAAATTTCCTAGTTCACAGATATAAAAGTTCAATAATCAATTTAATGCTAAGTACCAATTTATGTTGTATTTATGTGACAATTATGGCTGCTTGAAGAGCACATATCATTTCATTTGCCAATTAGATAGCTTAGGAGAAATTATTTCTGTAAATAACGGTTTGCTTGCGCTATTGTCTTTGATTTTCAGATATTAACATTTTAATCTAATGTAATCTTTCTGACTTATAACCAATAAGTATAATTACCAATTTTTGTAATTATCTTACACGTTGTTAATAAAATGTAGGTTTACTGAAAACTATTAAATTTAGTAATACAATTTGGGCTACGTTACAATGACGTAAATAAATCCTTTTTTTTTTTTTTTTTCATATTACTCAAGAAACTCACTGAATGTCACTTAAGGTTTATCCATACACATATCCCTTGCCAGTGTGCGAATCTACAAGACACGGATTCGAGAGATCTCCCATTCAAGCCCTGCTCTTTTGAAGTTATGAGTCCTCTTTAAGAGAAATTATTATTTGCAGACGATAATGACCTCTATACGGTATACAAAGAAAAAGTGGTTGCATTGGTCTTAATGAAGCTGTGACGAAAGAACTTCAGATCTGTTAAAACACCAAAGGCATAGAAGAGCCAACACCCACCTAGAATTTTCTGTATTAACGGACCATTCCGAAAGGCAAAATTCGTCATTCAAATAAATAAAGAATATTTAGGTCTTGTTTAATCAAAATTTTGGTTTCCCTAAAAAAGCGAATGAAATAAAATAATAAGTAATTAGAAATTCATTTTACTATTTTAACCTTGCGCTTATAATAATATATAATGAAAATCCCATGGCCTTAGATATTTGGTAGGGTAGTTGGGTAGATGTATATATATAAAGTTTATATAGAAAATGTGACACTCGTGGTTGCGATATGTAGGAATTAGGAACAGGTCGGAATAGAGAGTGCAGTGCACACACAAAAAGAGAAAATATCACAAGGAGCAACATTTTCGGGAATATCTCGCCCTTCGCCAGTGAGAAGGGAAGAGATACTAGCAATTTGCTCCTTGTGATATTTTCTCTTTCTAAGTGTGAACTGCACTCTCTATCCGACCTGTTCTTGATCTCTATATATATATAAAATTTGGGTATAGTTGGCTATATATATAAAGGATTGTATATATATATACACACACACAATTTTATTTAAGTATAGAGCAATAAATAATGACAGCTTTTTATATAAATGGAATGTAGTGAGGAATTCGAAGAAGTATTTATGTGACGTACAACTGGAATGAGGTTTCCTTTCCTAGCCTGCCTTCAATAAACCTCCGCCTTAGTGCTCTTTCATTTATAGAGAGTCTATATCAAAAATGCAGAAGGGTAGGAGTAAATATCTCTCAACACGAGGGAGAGTACTTTTAATAAAGTTCTTTGAGGTGAAGAATTTATAAAATATTAAGAAATAAGAATATTAATTCCACACTGAGCTTTCATTGCTCATTGCTTGTTAAATCATTTTTTGAATTTTATGAAAAATAAGTTCTTATATAGAGTTTTCAGATTTTTCTAAGTAAATAAAATGAAATTATATATATATATNGTAACTACTCACAATGTTGTTCAATGTTTGTGAGTGGCATTGACATGAGGGAGAGATCGGCCAGTGCCACAATCCGTAAATCATAACTAATCACGAAAACCTGTTGTGAGGTTTTAATCAGTTTAAGGATCCCAAATTTGTGTCTTAAATTGGTTTGAAGTTATAAATATATTACAAGATAGATTTTAATAATAATTTAATAATTAATAGCTAAGTATAGTTTGGTGCGAGATCAGTAGTTTTTCCTTCCGTACTACATTACGGGTATTAATATCATTAATATTATTTAACTCAGTCTTTTATTTCAGGTGAGTGCTTATTGGATAGGGCAGAGAACAATAAGTGACATTGAGGTTCGTATTTAAGAAACATTATTATCATATAATATTTTATTATTAGTAACATGGGATTAGTATTACAAAATTTATATATTTGTATTTAACCATTCTCAATCTATTTTTTTAAATTTATTACATTCCGAACTATCGATACTTTTTGTAATAAGTTTACACAACTGTCTTATTGGCAGTGTATTATACTTCCACATGAGGAACAGCCGTAACACCTAGTCTATTAACATCAACTATTCTATTTTATTTTTTGCTGTATTATACAAGAAACTGATACCATCATTCACACTCTGCACGTTCCATTAGTTTGTTGTGAAGAGTAAATTAGTAGGATTGGAATATTTTAATAAAAATATAAAAAAAAAAACGCAAAGAAAATATATAACATTTAAATAAAAAGTTTCTGACCGTAGAGATTATGAGTAGATGTTTTTGTTGGGGTTCGGTCAAGGCTGTGTTGACAACCTTGACCGAACCCCAACAAGAAAACATATATTACATTTACGTTACTTACTGAACATAGAATATAAGTAATTATGCAGTACGTCGCCAATCTTGAAGCTGGATATTTTAACTCCTGGATATTTTTAAAGGCTATCATATATCCTTAGAGCGTTATCGTGGAGTTTTTTACATTTTTGACATATCAACGACAGTGGACTAAATATAGCACTCGACATAATCTGGCTCATTATCTGCAAATAATTCCACTTGACGTGATCTGAGTGATTATCTGAAAATAATCCTATTCGACATGATCTAAAAAATATTCCACCCACTATGTTCAGTGCGATAATTCACTAATAATCCCACTTTTATGATTTAGACGATTATCTACAAATAATCCTACTCGCCATTGGATAACGATCTTTTAACATGAGTTATACAACATAGATGTAAAGTATTATAAAAAAAATTCCCCAGCTCTATATCTATAATAACATATCATTTAGCATAATATACGAGTGGAGGTTTATCTGTGGCAAACTGTAAAACTTCTTTAAGCTACTACTGATTTTTGGCTAAAAATCATGTGTAATTATAGAGTTTCCATGTTTAGAGGAAAAATATTTTAAATATTATTTTATTTCTATGAGTTAAATTTATTTATTAATAATGAGTGATTTATATCTTAAAATGCTGAAACTGACAAGCTAAAATGCATTAAAATACAACAAAAAAAATTAGTTTACATATTCATATAATTTTAGCTAATTTTTGAAAACATTTGAAACGAAAATTCGGTTAATTTAGTTTTTCTTTTTTCCTGGGTAAATTTTAATGTAAAAAAAAAATATTTCAGTCTGAATTTTATTTGTCATTCAACGCTCGACTCGAAAAAAATGATTTTATCAATAAAAATATCAGTGTTTAGTTTCACCATCATAAACTAAATATTACATTCGCTGCAGCCAAAAATGTTTTTACTCAACTTTACCTGTTTCATTTCTTATGAAATCGAATAAAGGCAAGAGAACATACTTTTTACAGTTATTGTTACCTACGGTTATTAACTTAAATTCCCTCGTTCACTCCTATTTATGTATATCTTTTAAGAAGTATATGGAGAATCTTNATCCTATTCGACATGATCTAAAAAATATTCCACCCACTATGTTCAGTGCGATAATTCACTAATAATCCCACTTTTATGATTTAGACGATTATCTACAAATAATCCTACTCGCCATTGGATAACGATCTTTTAACATGAGTTATACAACATAGATGTAAAGTATTATAAAAAAAATTCCCCAACTCTATGATCTATAATAACATATCATTTAGCATAATATACGAGTGGAGGTTTATCTGTGGCAAACTGTAAAACTTCTCTAAGCTACTACTGATTTCTGGCTAAAAATCATGTGTAATTATAGAGTTTCCATGTTTAGAGGAAAAATATTTTAAATATTATTGGCACAGCAAGTTCTAGAGGATCAAATACATACTTCTTAGAAGATCAAGTACTTACTACAGTTACGCTCATCCTGTCCCCAAGGACAATGTACTTCACCGTCACACATGTGAGACTGGGTGATGCATTTTTTTGAGCCACAGTGCACCATGCCTGAAAAAAAAAATCAATAATATCTGTTTAGGGAAAAATGTAAAATAAATAAGCTTCAATTTAATGTAGGAGAATTTGGAAATAACACTTGGGATCATATTAAAAGTTCAACATAATTTATGATACCATACCAGGACACTCCCTCTCCTGTTCCGATATACCTCCTGAGTGGGAACTCGACCAGCTTTTTTGTCCCAACCACCAGAACTGCAACCCATCACTCACTCCTGCCCCAAGTGAGTAATCTTTCCGCCATTATTTACCCTCTAAGGCTTTGAAAATTCACTTAAACGGGTACACTAAATTCATTTAACTAAAATGGTTTCTATGGTGATTCCCCCTGACATGACCAGTCCACTGTAGCAGGCTTAGCTTATTATAATTTTTAAAATCAACGTTTTCAACGGAATTCTTCAACGAAGAGGTTAAACAGCAATTAAATGTTCAAATCAAGCATGGATGAGAGAATAAGAAAATAATATTGAAAATATTAAAACAATATAATCATCATCCTTCCCCGCTTGCCGAGTGCAAGTCTCCCGAGAATGACCCTATTACAGCCCAAATCCTAAACCTGCTATCTAAAACGGTTGTAACTTTCCTCACTGATCTATGCTCTCCATTACCTAAACCATGCAGTTTCCTAATCAGCAAGAGACAGTTTACCATTAATAATGTTTTTCCTTAAGCCTGGTAAACTCCCAAGTAATCCTTCTTCCTCTGGCCCTATAAGTCTGATTCCCCTCCCCTCCTTTCTAAGGCCTTTGAGAAGATCCTTCTCAAAAGGCTAATCTTCATCCTGGGCTTCCTGCAAATAGTTCCGAAAAACCAGTTTGGTTTCTGAAACTAAAACATTCCACCGTCCAACAGGTGTTTCGTGTTGTAGATCGCATATCTTCCTCTTTTGAGAACAAACAGTATTGGGTTTGTGCCTTCCTCAATGTGTCGGAAGCATTTGACAGATTCCGGTATCAAGATCTATTGTAAAATTAATATTCATCCTCCTAACAAGTATCTAATAAGGGTTATTAGAATATTAGATAGAGTAGGCGGAAGTAAGACCAGTGTGCTCCTGCTCATTCTTTACTCCCTATACGCTGCTGATATCCCCTCTCATCCTAACACACCCCTTGCAACCTTTGCGGATGACCAAGCAATCTACCGATCCCGACTCCCTTACTCCCTGGAAAATCTTCAGCGCCATCTTATGACATGCAGTGATGGTGCCAGCACCAGCGCATTGTGGTCAATTGCTGCTACTCCACGTCCCCACTAAGGAAGAATCAACCCAGCGGAATTAAGTCTAATGATATTCCTATCCCAACTCAGGTACTTTCAGATTTCAGGTGTAAGAGCTTTCATATCGAGATACAGTCAACTTTACAAGCTACTAAGCCGAAGGTCAGCCTTTTCTGTGACTAATAAACTGACTATTTTTAAGGAACTATTGAGACCTATTTGGATGCATAACTTTGAACTGTGGGAAAAACTTTACTCTCACATTTTTATGATTGAAAAAAACAAAAAAAAAACCCACATGATATGTAAAGAAATTATTAACAAAGTACCCTCCAAAAAACCATGAACCACTGCCAATCAATTTTAGTTTAAAACGAACACACAAACGTAAACGAACAGACGACACACAAACCGACAATTCAAAAAGACATAAGACAACATAATCCATAGGCAAACACAAACACATTTATAAAAAACTTTCGGAACACTTAGAACACTTAAATAAAGGAGATTACTACTAATCCCTGCCTCAACCAATACCTGGAATAATGGACTATGACCCTTATAACGCGCACGTGTGACAGACCTTATCGCAGACAAAGCGACCGTTACAGCTTAACCTGACACACCCAACTAACTCACAGAATACAANACAATATCAATCACATGAGGAGAGAAGGTGACCAATGACACCACTCTCAAAATATTTACAGATTATGTCCCCAGGAGGTCACGGGGCCATCTTAGTTTAGTCGACTCCCCGTCGTAGGGGTCGGAGTTGGAAGACATGGTTTGTGCTTGTGGATTGGGATGATATGGCAGTTTACTTGATCAGTATTGTGGCCAATAAGTGTCAATTTCTTTCTTGATTAAGTCATTTTCAGAAATGTAGGGTAAGTTGGAGTCAGCTTAGTCCGTCAGAGTCGGAGTCAGCTTAGTCCGTCAGAGTCGGAGTCAGTTTATTCAATAACCAAACTTGTTGGGTAGAGGAGCCTGTCGACAACACACTCTGTTAATTTAGGCATTAAGGCCCAGGAGGTCACGAGGCCATCTCGTTTTAGTCGTCGGGGTGGATCATAGGGGTTGGAGTCCGATGACAGAGACTGGGCATATGGATTAGAGTGAAATTGGAGTTTACAGTGGAGGAGCGTGAAGCGAGTGGAGATGAAGTCTTGGACGAATGGGGTATTATAATCTTGATGTAGGGTAGAGTTCAAGACATAGTATGGAGCATTTGAAAAAACTCTTAGGATTTTGGATTGGAAGGATTGAATACGTTGGATGTTGGAAGGCTTAGCGGCACCCCAGAGTTCTGCAACGTATGACCAGATCGGTCGTATTAGTGTTTTATAGAGAGTCAGTTTATTCTCTGTTGTGAGCTGTGAACGCCTGATTATAAGTCTGCATAAGAGTCCATAGCGTCTGTTGAGTTCTTGTCGTTTGATTTTATATGTTGGCTCCAATTAAGTCGTGAGTCAAGGTGGAACCCAAGGTAACCGACTGAATCAAGGAGGGGTGTAGGGTATAGGGATATTATTAAATGTGACAATATAGGGGGAATCTTTTCTTAGTTTAAAATTTACCTATACGCATTTGGACTCATTTATCTTAATCCTCCATTGGATCCACCAGTTGTAATATTGGAAGCGGTTTTAGGATCAGGATGGGAAGTGAGGATCGCTTTGTCATCTGCAAATAGGGCCAGTAGGGTATTAGGATGGGTGGGGATGTCCGCAGTGTAAAGGGTAATAAGGATAGGTCCAAGCACACTGCCCTGTGGAACGCCCGCTTTCACAGGAAAGTGTTCGGAGTAATCTGATCCTTGCCGGATCCTAAAGTAACGGTTAGAGAGATAAGATTTAAAGATTAGATAGATGGTACTTGGGAATATGGACTTGTGCTTATATAATAGTCCAGAATGCCATACTCGGTCAAATGCTTGAGTGACGTCCAAGAATGCACCAGGACAAAATTCTTTTTGCTCAAGGGAAGAGGAAATGTAATCTACAACACGAAACACCTGCTGGACGGTAGAATGCTGGGAACGGAAGCCAAACTGATGATTGGGATGGATATTTGAGGAATTTATGATAGGCATCATTCGTTTTTGAAGAACTTTCTCAAATACCTTGGACATTAAAGGAAGAAGGCTGATTGGTCGATAGGATGATGTATTGTGAGCAGATTTACCAGGTTAAGGAAACAGGATTATTTCAGAGAATTTCCAGAGAAGTGGAATGTGGGTGGTTCGATGGACACTATTATAGAGGTATGTCAGGAAAATTATTGCTTTTTGGGGTAGGTTTCGAAGTATTAATCCGGTGATTAAATCATAGCCGAGAGCTTTGCGTTTAGGCAGATGTTTAATAATATACTTGACCTTAGATGGTGTTACTGCCCTAATCGGCAAGGACATTGGTAATGGTGTGTCCAGTGACTCCTCAACCTCTGCATTATTGGACAAACTGTTAGGATCTGGATGAGGAGTAAATGTTTATCTTAGATGCCGAGCAAACATTTGGGACTTGGCTTTGTCGGCAGAGGTCCAAGAGCCATCTTCTCGACGCAAGGGGGTGGAAGGTTCATGGTGTTTCAGAATTCTGCGAGTTGCAGTCCAGAGGGATTTGTCTGCTGCTGAGAGGCTTGACAGGTAGGCATTAAATGCCTTATTTCGTAAATCACCTAGTTTTTGTTTTACGAGACGGGATAGCTGGTTGAACTCCCTACGATCTGAGGGATGTCAGTACCTCTGGAACAGGGCTCGAGCTTGCCGTTTAGCTTGTATGAGGTTTTTAATGTAATCAGGGAGGGGTTCAGCTGAATTTACAGTGTAGCGGGTGCTGGTGGGTTTTAAGTTTGCCTTCTATAGACATTGCTGAATCTTTATAGTAACGAACTGGACAGCATCATCCAGCTCTTCAGAGGTTTTCAAGGAGATTCCGGGGTCAAGGACAAATTACACAACAAATTCCGTTACAAATTTATTTATTTTGAATGAAATTTTACAGCAAGCAAACCATAGTAATTCTGTAAAAATATAGTAATGCATTTCACACAATTTTTAACGAATTTTGAGGGACAAAAAGTAGCTATTGAGGTTGCTCTCATGAACGATTTATTGAAGTTTAATTTATGGCTTTTAAAAGTGAAAAATGTTATTCCTCGATCACTCCTTGAGCCTGTCTTTGGATCAAGGCACCAAGTACCACTGCCACAAAGGCGGAGTTAATATTGTGATTCGGGGGTGTAAAGTTTAGTGTAGATTAGGTTAAACTGAATATTTGTTTATTGATAAAAGTTACATTCTAAAAGTTCCGAGGGTTACAGCCACAGAGATTGAGTCAGGAGACATCTGTTTGTCTGATCTGTAAACCTTAGATTCTGAGAAAACATATGACGAATATGATTTATTAAATCATAACAATCACTAACGCGTAATTATCTTTAAAATAAATCACGATCAAGTATTTTATCTAATACTAAATTTTTATTTTATTTTGTAGTTTATTTAAAACATTGGTTATATTCTGTGCAATTCAATAATAATTTTTATGTTAGTAGTCTTTCTGAGAGAACTCATTCAGTTTTCCCAGCGACCTTGCTTATTTTTAAGGGATTTTCCGTAAAACATTCTATGTTAATGTCGGTCAAGTGATAGAACTTTTGAAACATTTCCCTATAATCCTATCCTAGACTAAAATATATCAAACTATATTTATATATATTTTTTGTACTATCTAGTGCGCACAATCTAAAAAATAAATAAATAAATTAGGCATTTAAGCTTATTATTGCAAACTGCATGGATGAGTTCGTTAATGGCTATAATGGGAAGGAGTTTATCAGATGACGAAATTCAAAAATCATCAATATCGTTTTTACTGTTAGAAATGAGAAAACATTTATAGAGCATAATCNCATTACTGGTATTAATATCATTAATATTATTTAACTCAGTCTTTTATTTCAGGTGAGTGCTTATTGGATAGGGCAGAGAACAATAAGTGACATTGAGGTTCGTATTTAAGAAACATTATTATCATATAATATTTTATTATTAGTAACATGGGATTAGTATTACAAAATTTATATATTTGTATTTAACCATTCTCAATCTATTTTTTTAAATTTATTACATTCCGAACTATCGATACTTTTTGTAATAAGTTTACACAACTGTCTTATTGGCAGTGTATTATACTTCCACATGAGGAACAGCCGTAACACCTAGTCTATTAACATCAACTATTCTATTTTATTTTTTGCTGTATTATACAAGAAACTGATACCATCATTCACACTCTGCACGTTCCATTAGTTTGTTGTGAAGAGTAAATTAGTAGGATTGGAATATTTTAATAAAAATATAAAAAAAAAAACGCAAAGAAAATATATAACATTTAAATAAAAAGTTTCTGACCGTAGAGATTATGAGTAGATGTTTTTGTTGGGGTTCGGTCAAGGCTGTGTTGACAACCTTGACCGAACCCCAACAAGAAAACATATATTACATTTACGTTACTTACTGAACATAGAATATAAGTAATTATGCAGTACGTCGCCAATCTTGAAGCTGGATATTTTAACTCCTGGATATTTTTAAAGGCTATCATATATCCTTAGAGCGTTATCGTGGAGTTTTTTACATTTTTGACATATCAACGACAGTGGACTAAATATAGCACTCGACATAATCTGGCTCATTATCTGCAAATAATTCCACTTGACGTGATCTGAGTGATTATCTGAAAATAATCCTATTCGACATGATCTAAAAAATATTCCACCCACTATGTTCAGTGCGATAATTCACTAATAATCCCACTTTTATGATTTAGACGATTATCTACAAATAATCCTACTCGCCATTGGATAACGATCTTTTAACATGAGTTATACAACATAGATGTAAAGTATTATAAAAAAAATTCCCCAGCTCTATATCTATAATAACATATCATTTAGCATAATATACGAGTGGAGGTTTATCTGTGGCAAACTGTAAAACTTCTTTAAGCTACTACTGATTTTTGGCTAAAAATCATGTGTAATTATAGAGTTTCCATGTTTAGAGGAAAAATATTTTAAATATTATTTTATTTCTATGAGTTAAATTTATTTATTAATAATGAGTGATTTATATCTTAAAATGCTGAAACTGACAAGCTAAAATGCATTAAAATACAACAAAAAAAATTAGTTTACATATTCATATAATTTTAGCTAATTTTTGAAAACATTTGAAACGAAAATTCGGTTAATTTAGTTTTTCTTTTTTCCTGGGTAAATTTTAATGTAAAAAAAAAATATTTCAGTCTGAATTTTATTTGTCATTCAACGCTCGACTCGAAAAAAATGATTTTATCAATAAAAATATCAGTGTTTAGTTTCACCATCATAAACTAAATATTACATTCGCTGCAGCCAAAAATGTTTTTACTCAACTTTACCTGTTTCATTTCTTATGAAATCGAATAAAGGCAAGAGAACATACTTTTTACAGTTATTGTTACCTACGGTTATTAACTTAAATTCCCTCGTTCACTCCTATTTATGTATATCTTTTAAGAAGTATATGGAGAATCTTTGATGCTTGGATGACGCAGCTCTTTTGAGACCGACATTTTCTTAAAGAAGTTGGCTAAATAGCTGTTAAATTAAAAACGAAATGCTAAATTCTTTTTTGTGAAAATCTTATCAATGAGAGTAGGGATTACCTGTAATATCAAGTGTGTGCAAGAAAACATTATTACAATCCAGGAGTAATATCTAGTTTGGAGTATTGCAACTTAATAAAGACTTGTTTATTCACAAAAGAATAAATGGTGAAGTAATTCAGGTAAATTAAACAATTATGAATGGAGGCATACCTGAACTGTCATAATTAGTTGTTTTCCTAATGAAATTTCGTATGTCGCTTTTAAATGTTAAATGAAAGGCTGACTTTTTTATTCGACTAAATTTGACAAGTAGGAGTTAGAGTACAAAACTCAATTGCATTAGCTTTTGTAATATGTGCAATAAAACTCACCACAGATTTGTTTATTGATAAAAAGAAATATTAGAGTGAAATGTCAAGTACGGCTACAGAAAGTCTACTACTGCAGCAGGAGTATAGTTTAGTTTAGTGCATTACTATTTAAAGATTTTAACAGATTTTTTTAAATGAATAAAATTTATATATATAGATATATACAATAAGGATTGTAAGGTTAATTATATATATGTTTGTGTGTATATTGTTAATGATTGATTGTAAGGAAGATTACATGATGTGAAAATTCTCTTAGCTTACGCAGCTCCTGTGAGAAGATATGTGAGAAGTGAGCCACTTCAAATAGTTTATATGCGTTTTTTACTTTTGATCGACTATATGTGTTATTAAACTTTATCAAGTGGTCACTTGAACTCATATTTCTTCTTTTTCAGTTACGTAAAGTAAGAAACTGATTTTCAAGTGAAAATCATTAGCGAAATCTTGTAATTGTCCGTAAATTCCGTTACAAATTTGATTATTTTGAATGAAATTTTACAGCAAGCAAACCATAGTAATTCTGTAAGAATATAGTAATGCTTTTCACACAATTTTTAACGAATTTTGCGGGACAAAAGTGGCTATTGAGGTTGCTCTCATGAACGATTTATTGAAATTTAATTTATGGCTTTTAAAAGTGAAAAGTGTTATTCCTCGATCACTCCTCCTTGAGTCTGTCTTTGGATCGAGGCACCAAGTACCACTGCCACAAAGGCGGAGTTAATATTGTGATTCGGGGGTGTAAAATTTAGTGTAGATTAGGTTAAACTGAATATTTGTTTATTGATAAAAGTTACATTCTAAAAGTTCCGAGGGTTACAGCCACAGAGATTGAGTCTGGAGACATCTGTTTGTCTGATCTGTAAACTTTAGATTCTGAGAAAATATATGACGAATATGATTTCTTAAATCATAACAATCACTATATTGCTCATTTATAAAGAGTAATTATCTTTAAAATAAATCACGATCACGTGTTTTATTTACTTTAACTTTTATTTTTATTCAATATTACTTTGTTTGTCAGTAGTATTACAGATAAATTTTGGCTATGACGTCATTGCACAGTAAATTTTCTTTTACTCATTGCTTCTCTCCAATTTCACCCTTGCGAAACTTTAGAGTGGTAAATTCTAACGAGATTGTTTTTAAGTTATCAGAGAGAAGGACATTCCGATTCACTGGAATTGACGAGGTCTGATAACAGGCCTTTTCTTATCAGTTTCCTTTCCTCCGCACGGCACCCATTCAGTTTTCCCAGCGACATTGCTTATTTTTAAGGGATTTTCCGTAAAACATTCTATGTTAATGTCGGTCAAGTGATAGAACTTTTGAAACATTTCCCTATAATCCTATCCTAGACTAAAATATATCAAACTATATTTATATATTTTTTTGTACTATCTAGTGCGCACAATTTAAAAAATAAATAAATAAATTAGGCATTTAAGCTTATTATTGCAAACTGCATGGATGAGTTCGTTAATGGCTATAATGGGAAGGAGTTTTTCAGATGACGAAATTCAAAAATCATCAATATCGTTTTTACTGTTAGAAATGAGAAAACATTTATAGAGCATAATCCGAGTAAAATATAATTTACTAAAAATTTTACTCTATTACTTTTCTAAAAATAAAATAATTTAAAATAAAATGTTTACGACGTAATTTGGAGTGTTTTGACGGGATCCATATTTAAAAAAAATAAAAATAAAAATAAAAATTTGTCTTGTAGGAGCTGCAAGATACATTCCTTGTTATTTAAGTCCAGAAGAACATAATATTTATAAAATGTGATTTTCTAATGTTTATTTTTATGAAAAACCACCCTTAACAAATAAATTTACTACGATGGGTGAGCGCTTCTGGTAGAATACGGCCAGTTTAGCCTAAATTTTTGAAGGCACACTTTTTTAAATTTATTGTTTTCCTCGACTTATTAATTACATTTCCTTATTTACTGTTATCTATATCCATTTTAAAGAAGCATGGGAAATCTGCTTAGATTGCAGCTCCTGCTTGACGGACTTTAATTTTTGTTTAAATATTAGAGTCTACAACTGATAAGTGAGTTTTGATTTCATATCTAACACTTCCTTCTGTTTATCGGGACTTGTGTCATAGTTAAACTGTAGAGCTCTTTTGATATTTCCTATCCGGGAATATAGTTGTATCAGTAATTCTTCTTGTTAAAACGAAAAACACAAAAACCCTCTCCATTATTCGAAATCCCTTCTTGATTTCTTTTTTTGAAATTTCCTTCATTTTTAAGACTCACAACAAAAATCCTTTGAGTGAAATATGTCATTCTCGTTATGGTCATTAGGCGATCGTTGAGAAAGTATTGAAGGTATAAAATACTTATATTAATGTAAAAGGAAGTTCCAGAGAAATTATTTAAACCAAAATTAATAATTTTTGTTTCTATGAGAAACCTGAATACTGAATAATTTGGTTTCTTTCTTGTTTAAAATTAGAGATTCCTATCTACTAATGAATTTGGTTTCTATACATTAAAAATTAGAGGTTCTGCTCAGCACTCTTAAATATATTTCTTAATTTAGTTTTTTTTTAATGTTATAGTCTATATAAGTTATGATATTACATAAAGCAAAATTTGTCCCATTACATTTTCACATAATGCTAAATATTGGCGCCAATGAATTCAGCAGTCGACGCATGATTAAGGAAATAAAAAATTTAAAAAAAAAACTTAAATGCATAATTTGGTTCCATTATTCTAAAAAGTGTGGACGCTATAGCGCGTATATTATAAATTTTATAAATCAAATTCTATATTTGAGGCTTCCATTGGAAACCTTTAAAATAATGAATTTTTGATTGAAATCGTGGAAAGTGGGGGAATCAGAAGAAAACCAATATTTAGAAAGATGAAATCTTGGTTGTTATTTGAGTTATCTTATACTCTCAATGTTCTCTCCGTCATGTAAATTAAATTTTCTTATTCATTCTTATTTTCCTCTCTCTCAAAGGAAATATTTGAAATCTGGTTAGGTTACCCAGCTCCTAGCAGACATACTTTTTGTTGAACTGATATTTCAGTATATTTAACAGCAAAAAGGAGTCAAGGGGAATATATTTTCAAGAAGGACTTGTTACTTTGTCGTCCTGGTCTGTATTACATCTACAACAATGCTAATTTCCCGGGGGGCGTAGCGGATGGGGCAGTACGCCGCTTTACGTAACCTGTCCCCCGCCAAGAAGTCCTCTTCAGGAAGGCATGGGACGTGGGGTCCGGCTTCCTTCCTCTCGCCAGATTTCCTTGTCACTCCGGGACTTAGATCTCCACTATGGAGGAGAACGAGGAACTGGTGAATGGGGAACAATTAGTCAGCTGAGGGGAAAGAGAACGCTACGCAAACTGAATGTGACTCCAGCTAAAGTAAATGACTAAAGTATTTTAGCTTTAATGCCAACAAGGATTTCATGGTAAAGGTTAAGTAACTTACAGTGTCATCCTTCTATTATTAAGTAGCTCCCTTGTTCTATTTATTTAGAGAAAATACTTATGAACATAATAGTATAAACTCACATTTTATTTATGCACTTTGTATGATTGAACTAATGATTAAGATATTAATAATATGATAATATTAAAAATAGATTAATATACTCACACAAACACACACACACACAGAGAGATATATGCGTGTGAGTCTTTAGAGTGGTAAATTCTAACGA
>KZ810942.1:5414-18601 GCA_000696205.2 Oncopeltus fasciatus | reverse complement strand
TATAGAATTACAGTTCTTTTAACTACAATATTTACTTCACTTGTTCTTTAGCTAATTTTTATACAATAGTAACATGGAGTTTTATCGTTTATAATGGTAGATTGTTTTTTAATAATACATTTTAATTTACGCATATTATCATTAAAAAATGAATGAATGAATACAATCAAGAGCATTATAACTTAAGTGCTGATCGCTTTATTTTTATTAATATTTTGTTTTCCTCAAAAGAAAATGAATTATATTAGTACAAAGAAATACAGATGTGTGTAGATCTGTGGTTGTTGTATTCCGTGTTGGTTTAGTATTGCCTGCTCGTCAGCATTATGTTGATGAGTTGGGGAGAGGGGAGGCACTTGGAATACGCCTATGTTATCATTGGAGAAAGGACTAATGCAGACGAAAGAGGATGAAAATGATGAAAATGTTTGAATGTCTTCTTTTATGCTAATTGAAGAAATATATATAAATTATTTTCATGAATGAGTAAATAGTAAAAAGTAAACTAATAATCGTACAAGATAAATTTAACTAGTGCAATGGTCTAGTTAAATTTAAATTGAATTAAAGTTCAGACTGAAAAGAAGTATTTTCCTCAGTTCATATCTCAGGTAACAGAGAGGGAAATTATACACCTAAAAAGAAGTAGAGGAAGTAATGAAAGGATTATATACAAATCTGAAAGGAAAGTACTGATGAATTTTAAAAAATTTCTCGGGAATAAAAAATAAAACTAAAAAATAAATATTATCCTGGAGAATATAAAGGTAAAAATTATTACTTTAAAAGTTGGGAGTAGAGAAGTAGGTTAAATGCTCAGTGTACTAGGATATTATATTCAAGAGAATATTTTATGATTTACCATTGAATAGGGTGAAGGAAAGTTAATAAATAAAGAGATTTTGAAGGAAAGGAAGGGAGAAGAAGAATGGCATGAAATGGCTAAGCGGAGTCCATTCAAAATGATTTTTAAAAATCCGAGTGGGGGGAGAAATACTCCTCATATCGAACGAGAACTGGTGGCGGAGGGGGGGGGGGCGTTCGAGAGGTAAGGGGGCTAATGGCTGTGGCTGGTAAGCTGAAAGATGAATTACAGATTGAAAGGGAAAAAGCTTCTAAACTCACCGATTTTTAGTGAGCATGAGGGAGCGGTCTCCCTAAAAGTTACTCTTTCTAACCTCGCTGGAATTAGTTTTCTCTTTGTTAAAAATTCTGACTTATGGTAATTCAGAACTTAAATTGAATAGGGTGAGAGATTCTTCACTGCTTTCTTATTTGTTCGCCAAGAAAATTTCTCATTTCAAACGCTTTTTAATATGACAGCTAATGCATTATTTGTGTTATCTAGAATAAAATATTCAAATTGATAGATTTTAGTGGAATGTAAGAAAACTTCATTTTGCATGGCTATATCTGACGGAGTAGAAACAAGAAATTAACTTTGAATAAGTTAATATTAGTGATCAATGGAATTAATTTATTCAGTTGAGCTGCTTGACTGTGCTATAATACATAGCATATATTATTTTACAATTGACAAATAACGAGATGAGGATATAAAGCGAATGTTAATAATGCACTTTTAAAGTTCGTTTTTTCTTAAACAGGTTGTTTTAATCACAAGTGATGAATTTCTGTATTTGATATAATTGCAGTGAGGAGATCCCACTTTGATTAAACTGATTGTTTTTCCACCTTGGCTATCTTTCAAATATTACACCTGGACAAAATTAAAATGGCTGAATGATTAGTGATTAGTACGGCCTCTGATTTTGAAGAATCATTTGCTATAATTCTTAGCTAAAANTAATTGTTACAAGATTAATTATTGGAGATTAAGTGAAAATTCATTAAAAATAATCTTAAATTTTTTATTTCGTAAAAATTTCTAAAATCATTACGGAAAGAAAGAAATTATAATATGTAATTACTATAAAACGTATTAAAGCTGCTGGTTCTTGTATAATTAAGATTATATGTGGATTATTTGATTTTTTTGAGGCAGTGACATGGAGCCGTCTTTGGCGTTGGAATTGAAGTCTATCTCCGAAATCAAAGAACATAGAATTACAGTATTTTTAACTACAATATTTACTTCACTTGTTCTTTAGCTAATTTTTATACAATAGTAACATGGAGTTTTATCGTTTATAATGGTAGATTGTTTTTTAATAATACATTTTAATTTCCGCATATTATCATTAAAAAATGAATGAATGAATACAATCAAGAGCATTATAACTTAAGTGCTGATCGCTTTATTTTTATTAATATTTTGTTTTCCTCAAAAGAAAATGAATTATATTAGCAAAAAAGGAAACAGATGTGTGAAGATCTGTGGTTGTTGTATTCCGTGTTGGTTTAGTATTGCCTGCTCGTCGTAGTATATAATTTCCTAATTACAAGTGTTCCATTAACTTTATCAGTCTTGTAAGTTTATCTTCTCCATCACACATAATAAAAATGAATGGTTATGGGCTCAGAAGATCTTGAGAACAGAAGAATAAAATAGAAATTGTTTTGAGAAAGACAAAAACGGTTATCTTTGAGAGAGATAACCAAATAGGTGAAAATGCTTCAGAAATGAGGTACTGATAGGTACTAGATAGAGCTGTCAATAAAGGCGGGAAAGCTTTAGAAGTGAGATAGATTTAACCTCTACAGTGAGATAACAAAATAGTTGAAAATGCTCAGAAATGAGGTACAGATAGGTACTAGATAGAGCTTTCAATAAAGGCGGGAAAGCTTTAGAAGTGAGATAGAGGCAACCTCTACAGTGAGATAACAAAATAGGTGAAAATGCTCAGAAATGAGGTACAGATAGGTACTAGATAGAGCTGTGAAAAAAGGCGGGAAAACTTTAGGAGTGGGATAGAGGCGACCTCTACAGTGAGATAACAAAATAAGTGAAAATGCTTCAGAAATGAGGTACAGATAGGTACTAGATAGAGCTGTCAAAAAAGGCGGGAAAACTTTAGAAGTGGGATAGAGGCAACCTCTACAGTGAGATAACAAAATAAGTGAAAATGCTTCAGAAATGAGGTACAGATAGGTATTAGATAGAGCTTTCAATAAAGGCGGGAAAGCTTTAGAAGTGAGATAGAGGCAACCTCTACAGTGAGATAACAAAATAGGTGAAAATGCTCAGAAATGAGGTACAGATAGGTACTAAATAGAGCTGTGAAAAAAGGCGGGAAAACTTTAGGAGTGGGATAGAGGCGACCTCTACAGTGAGATAACAAAATAAGTGAAAATGCTTCAGAAATGAGGTACAGATAGGTACTAGATAGAGCTGTCAAAAAAGGCGGGAAAACTTTAGAAGTGGGATAGAGGCAACCTCTACAGTGAGATAACAAAATAAGTGAAAATGCTTCAGAAATGAGGTACAGATAGGTATTAGATAGAGCTTTCAATAAAGGCGGGAAAGCTTTAGAAGTGAGATAGAGGCAACCTCTACAGTGAGATAACAAAATAGGTGAAAATGCTCAGAAATGAGGTACAGATAGGTACTAGATAGAGCTGTCAAAAAAGGCGGGAAAACTTTAGAAGTGGGATAGAGGCAACCTCTACAGTGAGATAACAAAATAAGTGAAAATGCTTCAGAAATGAGGTACAGATAGGTACTAGATAGAGCTGTCAAAAAAGGCGGGAAAACTTTAGAAGTGGGATAGAGGCAACCTCTACAGTGAGATAACAAAATAAGTGAAAATGCTTCAGAAATGAGGTACAGATAGGTACTAGATAGAGCTGTCAAAAAAGGCGGGAAAACTTTAGAAGTGGGATAGAGGCAACCTCTACAGTGAGATAACAAAATAAGTGAAAATGCTTCAGAAATGAGGTACAGATAGGTACTAGATAGAGCTGTCAAAAAAGGCGGGAAAACTTTAGAAGTGGGATAGAGGCAACCTCTACAGTGAGATAACAAAATAAGTGAAAATGCTTCAGAAATGAGGTACAGATAGGTACTAGATAGAGCTGTCAAAAAAGGCGGGAAAACTTTAGAAGTGGGATAGAGGCAACCTCTACAGTGAGATAACAAAATAAGTGAAAATGCTTCAGAAATGAGGTACAGATAGGTACTAGATAGAGCTGTCAAAAAAGGCGGGAAAACTTTAGAAGTGGGATAGAGGCAACCTCTACAGTGAGATAACAAAATAAGTGAAAATGCTTCAGAAATGAGGTACAGATAGGTACTAGATAGAGCTGTCAAAAAAGGCGGGAAAACTTTAGAAGTGGGATAGAGGCAACCTCTACAGTGAGATAACAAAATAAGTGAAAATGCTTCAGAAATGAGGTACAGATAGGTACTAGATAGAGCTGTCAAAAAAGGCGGGAAAACTTTAGAAGTGGGATAGAGGCAACCTCTACAGTGAGATAACAAAATAAGTGAAAATGCTTCAGAAATGAGGTACAGATAGGTACTAGATAGAGCTGTCAAAAAAGGCGGGAAAACTTTAGAAGTGGGATAGAGGCAACCTCTACAGTGAGATAACAAAATAAGTGAAAATGCTTCAGAAATGAGGTACAGATAGGTACTAGATAGAGCTGTCAAAAAAGGCGGGAAAACTTTAGAAGTGGGATAGAGGCAACCTCTACAGTGAGATAACAAAATAAGTGAAAATGCTTCAGAAATGAGGTACAGATAGGTACTAGATAGAGCTGTCAAAAAAGGCGGGAAAACTTTAGAAGTGGGATAGAGGCAACCTCTACAGTGAGATAACAAAATAAGTGAAAATGCTTCAGAAATGAGGTACAGATAGGTACTAGATAGAGCTGTCAAAAAAGGCGGGAAAACTTTAGAAGTGGGATAGAGGCAACCTCTACAGTGAGATAACAAAATAAGTGAAAATGCTTCAGAAATGAGGTACAGATAGGTACTAGATAGAGCTGTCAAAAAAGGCGGGAAAACTTTAGAAGTGGGATAGAGGCAACCTCTACAGTGAGATAACAAAATAAGTGAAAATGCTTCAGAAATGAGGTACAGATAGGTACTAGATAGAGCTGTCAAAAAAGGCGGGAAAACTTTAGAAGTGGGATAGAGGCAACCTCTACAGTGAGATAACAAAATAAGTGAAAATGCTTCAGAAATGAGGTACAGATAGGTACTAGATAGAGCTGTCAAAAAAGGCGGGAAAACTTTAGAAGTGGGATAGAGGCAACCTCTACAGTGAGATAACAAAATAAGTGAAAATGCTTCAGAAATGAGGTACAGATAGGTACTAGATAGAGCTGTCAAAAAAGGCGGGAAAACTTTAGAAGTGGGATAGAGGCAACCTCTACAGTGAGATAACAAAATAAGTGAAAATGCTTCAGAAATGAGGTACAGATAGGTACTAGATAGAGCTGTCAAAAAAGGCGGGAAAACTTTAGAAGTGGGATAGAGGCAACCTCTACAGTGAGATAACAAAATAAGTGAAAATGCTTCAGAAATGAGGTACAGATAGGTACTAGATAGAGCTGTCAAAAAAGGCGGGAAAACTTTAGAAGTGGGATAGAGGCAACCTCTACAGTGAGATAACAAAATAAGTGAAAATGCTTCAGAAATGAGGTACAGATAGGTACTAGATAGAGCTGTCAAAAAAGGCGGGAAAACTTTAGAAGTGGGATAGAGGCAACCTCTACAGTGAGATAACAAAATAAGTGAAAATGCTTCAGAAATGAGGTACAGATAGGTACTAGATAGAGCTGTCAAAAAAGGCGGGAAAACTTTAGAAGTGGGATAGAGGCAACCTCTACAGTGAGATAACAAAATAAGTGAAAATGCTTCAGAAATGAGGTACAGATAGGTACTAGATAGAGCTGTCAAAAAAGGCGGGAAAACTTTAGAAGTGGGATAGAGGCAACCTCTACAGTGAGATAACAAAATAAGTGAAAATGCTTCAGAAATGAGGTACAGATAGGTACTAGATAGAGCTGTCAAAAAAGGCGGGAAAACTTTAGAAGTGGGATAGAGGCAACCTCTACAGTGAGATAACAAAATAAGTGAAAATGCTTCAGAAATGAGGTACAGATAGGTACTAGATAGAGCTGTCAAAAAAGGCGGGAAAACTTTAGAAGTGGGATAGAGGCAACCTCTACAGTGAGATAACAAAATAAGTGAAAATGCTTCAGAAATGAGGTACAGATAGGTACTAGATAGAGCTGTCAAAAAAGGCGGGAAAACTTTAGAAGTGGGATAGAGGCAACCTCTACAGTGAGATAACAAAATAAGTGAAAATGCTTCAGAAATGAGGTACAGATAGGTACTAGATAGAGCTGTCAAAAAAGGCGGGAAAACTTTAGAAGTGGGATAGAGGCAACCTCTACAGTGAGATAACAAAATAAGTGAAAATGCTTCAGAAATGAGGTACAGATAGGTACTAGATAGAGCTGTCAAAAAAGGCGGGAAAACTTTAGAAGTGGGATAGAGGCAACCTCTACAGTGAGATAACAAAATAAGTGAAAATGCTTCAGAAATGAGGTACAGATAGGTACTAGATAGAGCTGTCAAAAAAGGCGGGAAAACTTTAGAAGTGGGATAGAGGCAACCTCTACAGTGAGATAACAAAATAAGTGAAAATGCTTCAGAAATGAGGTACAGATAGGTACTAGATAGAGCTGTCAAAAAAGGCGGGAAAACTTTAGAAGTGGGATAGAGGCAACCTCTACAGTGAGATAACAAAATAAGTGAAAATGCTTCAGAAATGAGGTACAGATAGGTACTAGATAGAGCTGTCAAAAAAGGCGGGAAAACTTTAGAAGTGGGATAGAGGCAACCTCTACAGTGAGATAACAAAATAAGTGAAAATGCTTCAGAAATGAGGTACAGATAGGTATTAGATANTTTTTTCTTTTAAGAAATATTTTACAGTATTATTTAAAAGTATAATTATGATACTTATCTGGTTAGCTTTCTTCTGAGAAATATATCTGCTTTTAATCTTCTTAAGAAATGTTACAATATTTATCAGAAAATAACTGAATTTGACCAGTTGGGTTCTCTTCCGAGTCAGTGATCCCGTCATTTGAACGTGAACCTGTAACTTCCCTTGCTGAAATTTTCTTTATTCTATTATTAAATGTTCCCCCCATATATAAATGAATATAAAATTTGAAAAATTTAAAATTCCTTACGTAATTCACTAAATTATGAATTCATTTTTGTTGGCTAAATTTCGTTATAGCGTTTTCAAATATATAATTATGTTCAATCTATAGTTTGACATAACGGCTCCTTACAGTGACTTTATTTACGGACGATGATTTGGACGATTTTTACAGTTAAAAATAAGTTTTATTTAGAATTAAGAAAAAATAGATTACAGCCACCGGGGTGTAATTGGTGAGAGATTTTCTTATTTTCTCCCTCAAACCTTTCATGAGGGAGGTTTGAGGGAGAAAATAAGAGTGTTGGTGTGTTTTCCAAGGTCTGTCTCGGGTTTTGTGGTCCTCTGGGCTTGGATATGGGGAGTGGAGGGGGTTGTAACTGACCCGGAGTAAGACCAACCCCTTCCGGGACTATAGCGCACCCCGAATACCTCAGGTTTTTCTTCCTTTGATATTGGAAAAGGGAAAAAGAGAAATGTCCAGAAGTAATTTTCAGAAGGGCAAGTCTTTTTACCGACTTCAATCTGCCCCTATATTTCTGTTCCAGAAGGACTAATGTCCTACTGAGATAGAAAGGTTGATAGGAAATAAATGAGCAATTAAAAACATTCTACTACTAAGAATCTAAAATGGCTGTTTGAAGATAGATTTTGATTCTTCCAGCATTAAAAAATTATATGTTTTTTTAATAATTGTCCTTCTTCACATGCAATATTTATGGCATTTTGAGTACTAGAATAGTATGTAAGAATCAATATATTTAATTCATAAATAAATAGTAGAGCCAACAAATCAAGATAGAATGAAATATCACACAAACGCAAAAAGAATATCACACAAACTATCATATCCTAAAATCATATATTTTCTTTTTTGTATTCAAGCAAGAGTGCCATTATATTTTAGCAAATTGTCATTTTGTAGTAAATGTAGAAATAAGTATGGTAAGAATTATGAAAACAGCTTTAAAAAGGTTAGAGTAATGTCTGAATACATTACTTCTCACGTCTCCCCAGAACGGACTTACTTAGTAATAAGAAGAGTTAGCAAGAATAAGTACAACTAGTAAATAGCAATAGATAAACTACTATATACCGTTAGCTGAATGTAATCCATCCAAGAAAGCAATTAAATGTTTAATATTCGTTACATTTCATGGCTGTAACCGGTCAATTAAAATCTTCATTTAATTCTCAAAACATCAATATACTTCTTAAATCATTTTAAGTTTTCCGTAAGATATTTTCCTGAAATTTTATATTCATAATTTCATTAAACGGTGAAATAAAAAAATATTGAGTGGGGGTTTATTTACAGTCTAGAGATAAATTTACAGCCTAAAAGCCAATATTAATTAAATTTTAGAATCGAATTCAGCATATTGCATTTAAATTTAGGTAATAAATAAATATAAACTGAAAGCATAAGTTACTTATAGAGCCAAATCGAATTAATACGATAATTGGAACACCTGAAATGTCAAGTCTCATATTACAGAGAGTTTTCTCGCAGGTTAATATTGAGATTTGAGTTGTGGAACGGGAGACAAGTTTGTTTACAAACACACTTTCTACGAGTTACACAGCGATTAGGAGTGGGGGGTTGAGCTTTACCACAAATTTAGACAAAGATAACATTCCCTCAGCTTATTGCAATATTTTCTGTATAATTCAGGTAAACAATCTCTTGCGTCGGCTTTTCTAACACTCCTTTGAAAGCATTTACCCCACCATTGTTACCTGCCTTTCAAATTTGCCGATAAACCCCCTGTCACCGGTTGTCTCTCAGTTTAGTTCTGCACTCTGAGATGTGACCATAAACCTCCCTCGGAGATCTGTCCATACAAGATTCTCGTTAAATTTTGAGTTTGTTTTCTGTTATATAACATACTATATCTCTGTCTGTTTATTCTAATCTATAAATAAATATGTAGAATAGTATATATATTATTTTCTGTGGTATTTAATCCCAAGTAATTTTTAACAATTTTTAGTGCAAGTGAACAGAATAAAAAATCTAACTGTCCCAGTCAGGACTCGAACCTGGATCTCCTGCTATCCGGGCGGGTGCATTTACCATTTATGCTACCAGGACAAGTCTGATAAGTTATTAAATTCCTCGCACTAGTGTCGAGAGTCTAACCTCCGAGGCCGACGAATACATCGTCTTATGCTCGAAGGAACATTGTCAAGCTGTCTTTTATTCTGTTCCCTTGCACTAAAAGTTGTTAAATGTTACATGGGATTAAATACCCCGAAAAATAATATTTATAAAATTTAAAAGTAAATAATGAGAGTCATTTAAACAGCTTGACAATGTCAGCTCCCCCGAGCATAAGACGATATATTCGTCTGCACTCGGAGGTTAGACTCTCNAATGGAAGGGATTTGGAGTGAGATAAGATAAGGAAGAAGAACAATCGCAAGGAATGAGGAAAGCGTCCACTTGACAAATGTCGGGAGGGAGAGAAATCTAGAAACATTGGGAGGGCTTGAGGAAGGATCTAACTTTTGAGAAGGAGGGTGTGGAAAGAAGATTGCGAAATGTCCTGACACAGGAAGATGCCAAGACTCTGGTTCCAGCTTAAGGAAGATAGGCATCTCCCAGACATCGGCGTGAAGGCATGTCGTGTGCGGAGTACCTTATGTAAGCCCTGCGCTTTGGAATCAGCTTGTTACTTCTGCAGTGTACCCCCCTTTGTGCTTAAACGGTAAAAGTAATTTGTCTGTGTGCATTGAGCTGTTTCTGGACATGGACAAGGGCTACATCAAGTTCTGAAGAGTATTTCTTTTAGGAACCAAATCAAATGTATTTTGTCTTGAATAGTATGAGCAATATGATAGTTACAGGCTTTCGTAATGTCTCAGAGTCTCTTCTGAAGTCTTCTAGAAACAAAGGTGGCTCATGGGTGGAGTCAGTGTTTCCAAGATTCCGATTGGTCGGTTAAGTCGCGGGAATTCCCGGTGGTGATCTATGGACTTACCTTCGGATTTTGTGGAGTGTTTTCTTCCACCAGGTCAAAACTGCTTTCAGGTTTCCTGATTCAAGATCAAATATTCCTGATCTGTAC
Organism: Oncopeltus fasciatus; assembly: GCA_000696205.2. Classification (NCBI taxonomy): domain Eukaryota; kingdom Metazoa; phylum Arthropoda; class Insecta; order Hemiptera; family Lygaeidae; genus Oncopeltus; species Oncopeltus fasciatus. Next base: position 8,445 of record KZ810942.1, on the reverse strand, counting down.
AGTATTCCTTCTTAGGCAAGGAATTCATTGGTCAAACAGGTGGACAAATAGAAACACGACTCAAAGAAAGTTCAGACTGATATACCTGCCATATCGGAACATTTCCACAATACAGCCAGAACACAATAGATTTTGATGAAACCAAGTCCATAGTAAGGATTGACAACTTAATATAAATATATATATTTTGGGATATTATAATAAGTTGTAATAGGTATTGACAGGATGTTTCGAGCTCAAAACATTGCTCATCTTCAGGTCCATATACTTGTTTTATTTTCATTAGAAATAAACTCCATACTTTAATGCGCGCAGACATATACAAACATGAACCTCCGCACAAACACATACACTCACGCGCGGATATTAATCCACACAAGGGCACGTACGTGCACGCATACACTCATAAACACACACACGCATATCACTTTTCTCATAAGAGTTATATATATANAAACAAAGTAACATCACAAAGAGTTGAGGTTATTTTTTTGTTAATTCTGGCTGGAAAACCTTTTTGTCGATAACAGCTAGTAAATGAATGAAAATAAAGTAATGTCTAATGGCGTTTATTTGGAATGAAAATTCAATCGACTTTTTGCTGGCCCTTAACAAAATCGTATACAAATTTTCTTGTTTTATATTTTATATAAGTGTCACAACGGGGTGGTAATTTAGTACACAAATATCGGACTTTGTACAGAGCTGTTTCTAGTTGGTATGAAGTATATGGTGACGCCGAGCGTTCGCGAACTACCGCTCAGTTATGGGGGTAGTGCGTCCCTGCTAAAGAAAGCGCTCGGTGGGGCAAGTCCAAAACAACCCCTTTATAGACAATGAAATCGACTTCATTCATTAGCTACTAATCGATAGGCGCGACTCCAGCTCTCGAACGCTACAACTCACGGAAAGTATTGCAGTATTCACTGATGACATTCCTAATTCTCAGCTTCTTAACAGTCAACATTTCTAGCTATATAATATAACTTGTGTTAACCTTCACTTCTTAAGCCATTTTTACCATTAAATCAAGGAACCTTTTTTTCCAAGTTATTGTATATGTTGTGCTTCAACTTCACCTTTCTTATTCGCTCTTATTCCTCATAAATTTCTTATTTTTATTGTAGAGTGCATTATTTATGAACCCTTATTTGATATTTAAGTTATAAATGAAGTCACTTGCACATTTAAATCAGATGACAATTCTTCAGGGCTATTTATTTATATATTTGCGTTTAGAATATATTTATGTCACAGTTACAATTTCGTTACTCAATTATTTATTATTACTCATTTATAATTAAATATCATTGCATATCCATTTAATACTTAGCATTTATAATAAATTGTGCAATGAGTGTAAGAATTATTTAAACTTAGGGATCATTATTTAGAGAAACAGCCGATCGTCAACAGCCAAAACCGTAAAATATATTTGTTTAATATTTGTAATTCTTAAATACAATAAATTATTTGTAATCTCTAGTTAGCAGTGAGAATATTTTATATTGTTTTATATTTCATTTTATATATATTATTTTATATCGTCCCAGCTCTACCTAGTTCGCATTGGTATGGCTAAACCTGTCTGTGGACTTCCCTGTCTTTTCGACTCATCCATTCTAAAAATATATTTTTACTTCTGAAAGAAGTGCAGCGTTACCCGAATCTGATAAGAAAGGCGAATTATTTTTCTCTTGTTATGTCATAGATACAGATAAGTGATTATAAGTAGATTGATGGGAAGTGATAATGAATAAGAAGTGAACGTTAATTGGTTAGTGAAACAAGATGGTTTCAAATGAAAGGATGTTGAAGAGTGGGGTAAGTAGTGCAACGGAGTAGTAAATACAGAAAATAGAAATATATTCGAAATAACCCTGAAGAAGTATGACGTTAAAGAAACCAATTCTGCAGAAACCAACAGAGGATTTTGCAGAGTAGTTGGGTCCTAAGCTTAGCTATATCTGATATGATACATTTGATGAATCCTCTCCGGAGATAAGTTTGTCTATCTTGTCCTTGATGCACAAGAAAGAAGGAAACGCATTGACTTTGTCCAGTGAATTCTAGCGTAGAAATGCTACGGGATTGTGGTAGGATTCCTGAATGCAGTAACAGGTTCCCCGACAGACAAAGAGTGGCTGGAACCACAAAAGGTGGGAGTGGGGGACTCACAGACTTCAGCTCGTAAGTGATAAGGATTACTCAAAAGTGTGATTTGTACGAGAAACAATCGCCAATATAACCAAACTACTATATTTCGTTAATTAATATTGTTAAAACGACTGTAAGAAATGCCGAACAAACTCGTTTAAAAAATGAATACATGTTTTGGTGAAACATTGAGAAAAAACTTAAATTATAATACATAGAAAATATATGGAGTAAGTATTAATTTATGTTCACTCAAAATATGAACCTGAATTATGGAGATAAGTCAATAACAGACTGGAAAATTCAGGACAGCACTGAAGCAGCAATTCTTCAAATTATAATTCATCACAAATCATAATTATTTTAAGAATATAATATTATATAAAATGTGAAATGTTAAAAATATAAAATTTATATGTTAAAAGAATTAAAAACACAAATATATATAATGAGAAATACTCATTCTTTCTTTCAATAAATAAAAATTCCTTATAAGATTGTCCGGTGGTTTGTTCGTACCTTATTTTGTTCCTACATAGACCTTTAAATCCCTAATTTGACCTTCATGTCTGAACTAAAAATTATGCGTTCCTTCTCGAAGGTATAAGCCCTAACTATAAGTCCAACAAAAACCTTTCAAGAATTTAAATTTTATTTTTGAGTATTGGAAATATCTTTATGGTCAAAGTATTTAATTAAGGAGAAATAATCATTCAGTATAAATTTCACTAGCTTTGTAGAACTTTAGAAAATGTTCATTATGTGATAACTACGTTCTTTCCTTCAAATGAGAAGTCTAAATAAGTTTTAAAAAAATTAAATGATAACATATTAATTAAGTTTTAACGCAACTACCCTTTCAGGAATTCGATTT
>KZ810940.1:11038-22687 GCA_000696205.2 Oncopeltus fasciatus | reverse complement strand
GAGCAAAAGGTTTGGGGGATCTCTCGACCTTCGTCAGTGACCAGTCTCTCTTCACTCCTCACTAACGAAGGGCAAGAGATCCCAGAAAATTTTACTCCTTGTGATTTTTTTTGTGTGAGTGTGAGTGCGCAGTGAATGCATCTCTCTAACCCCCCCTTTCTTGATTACTATTACATCAGAGCCGCGAGTTCTTCATTTTCTATATATATTATATATATACAAAAAAAATATTTATATATATATACTAATACATATACATTATTCTTTCTCATGAGTCGGTTCATAAAAAGCAATTCATACTCTTGCCCTGACTTCCGAGATCTATATTCGCATCCTGTACTCATACAAACACTTGGGTAACCGATCCGATAGAAGCAGGATTGGATTGAAGGATTTTTCTTCGGATTTAACTCTCTTTTATGAGTTATATTTTGACGGGTCCCGTCTCATTTCTTTTTCCATACCCAGGGAAGTGCATCAGCAAACTATATCTCCTACCAGAACACCAGATGAGACTACTGCACCAGATAGATGGACAACTGCGATACTAGCAGTGAAATAAAGAAAAAAAAAAGTTGTTCGTTTTTCGAAACTAGGGCCTTCAGCATGCGACTCGCATGCGCTTACCACTACACATCAGGTGCACACATCCATGAGTGACACATAAATGACGGTTATGTTGTAGGAGATGTCTAATCAAGAAAAACAAAATTCTTAATGAGCCACAGTCTGGTTGCCGGGAATTAAACATTTTTATCTAGAAGAATACACTTTTTTTACACTGTAATTAAAATTATATACATTGAGCATACATAAAACAATAATTTTTAAACATAAGGTTAATAAACAATAATACTCTTTGTTAAATACTATACGACTTGGAAACGTAAAAACAAATTAATAAAGTTAAAAATAGTGTTTTAAACCGGGGAGGAAAAATGATCCTTATCGTCAATACTTAAGCTAACATATTTCCACAATATTAAAGATATATTTTTTTTAAATTGTGATTTAATAAAAATAATTTAGATATTTAGCCAGTCATTCAAAGCCCAATTGCCTTGTATTCAATTTAAATTCTATACTTTTGTAGCTAAAAACCTGAAAACAACAAAACTTGTAGATGATTTCGATATCAAAATGAAAAGCCCGATTTTGTTCAAATATAAGAAGTATAATTACATAAGAATAAAAAGAAGAAAATTCGACGATTATTAGGGAACCTAAGAAGTTTTAAAGGGCACAGTGTCCTGATGGTAAAGATTCTGAACTTCTAAGCCAAAGGTCCTAGGTTCAATGCCGCAGTTCAATGCACACAGTTGTTTTTTTTTCTTTTTGTGCTTCTGTTTAAATGACGCAGAGGATTCCTAGGCAACACCCAGCTCTAATTGGGAACGATACTTCATTGAATGGGAAAACATCGGTAGATCAGAACGCTGTGCTGAACACTCTCCTTATCTAGTGTGTCGGGGGTCAAAAATAAAGACATCATTAACATGTATTTCCCCTCTAAGTCTATACCAGGTATGCAAGTTTAAAATGTCGTTTATATCTTAAAATATATACACAGTAATTTTAAAAAAAGTATAATATATTTTATTCAAAGTACTGGCCCTCGCTTTCTACACATTTTGTCCATCTCTCGGGCAATATATGGATACCATTCCAAAAGAATGCTTCATCTTTATTTGAAATCCATTCATCGAGCCATTTTCGTAGGTTTTCGAAATTGTTGAAGTGTTGCTCCGCCAATGAGTGCCCCATCGATGAGAAGAGGTGATAATCAGAAGGCGCCAGGTCAGGTGAATACGGCGGGTGGGGTAGGAGTTCCCAACCAAGCGAAGAAATCGTTTCCTTAGTCAATCTGGCTGAATGTGCAGGAGCGTTATCATGCTGAAGAATGGCTTTGGCGTGCCTGTGAGCCCATTCTGGGCGTTTTTCGATCAATGCGTGACTCAAATTGATCATTTGTTGTCGGTAGCGCTCGGTATTGACTGTTTCGCCGGGCTTGAGAAGCTCGTAGTCGATTTGGTCGATTTACTCGTTTTTGATCAGTAACATCAAAATCACCACGTTTGAAACGTTGAAACCAACGTTCACATGTCTTGACGGTTGGAGCAAGATCGCCATAAGTCTCAACAAAAATTCGATGACATACAGATGCCTTTTTATTTTGATTAAATAAGAAAATCATGACATGCCGCAAATGCTCTTTATTTGGCTTAAAATTAGACATTTTTAACACCAAAGAAAGGTATGATACGTCCACGTAAACGACTTAAAAACAACTGACTTTTGTAAACAAATGACTAACAAACAAAATAGCGTTTAGAGATAAGCAAATCCTTCAATAGGCTAAGAGCGCATTCTATTGGAATTAAAACGACATTTTAAACTTGCATACCTGGTATAGCCTGTTGCGGTACTGGATTGTTTGTTGTTGTTGTTTTGTTTTTTTTTTAATTTAGACGTTTTTAAAGATTGAATAGTTCATCCGTAGCGCCATCTTTTTAAATACTATCTCGAAGCCCTCTTTAAATATTTCTGAGGAATTGAGAAGTTCCAAATCCTATCGAGTGTAGATGTCCAGGACTATATCTAATCCTATGTAATAACCGAAGTTTGTCAACGGTGAGCAAGTCAGCGCTTCCTTTACAAACCCTGCCCTTCCTATCACTTTCATTGATACTGTGCCAGGACGCGAAGAAGAAGGAAGGCTAGTAGGAAGGCATATTTGCTGCAGCTTGTACGAGGAGACGCCCTGGTGACGGGCAAAGCCAAGTGTCACCGCTACGACCCACGCCACACTTAGCTAGTCACTGAATATTTCAACGCCAATAAATCAGCGGGGCCTAAGCACTTCATTACTCTCACTCCGACGGTCTCAGCCTTCTAACTCTACACACTAACCTCTCACCTACTAAATGAGTTACGCCTCCATAACATAACCTATTTATGGGCTATTTAAAATGCAGATTTCACTCGGGGGTAAATACAATTTCTAAATATCAAAATAATTTCGTAACCACTATTATTATGGTCGAATAAACTATAAACTAAAATAAAAGTCAATATTTTTAGTTAATTTTTACTCCTAAAGTGCTCTTCTCCGTGATCTGATTTTATACAAGACTATGCAGTTTTTGCGACTTCCCATAAGAAATAAAGCTTTTCTCTTTAGCACCATGACATAATTTTTGAAAAACTTTAACAAATTTCTGCCGATTCTACTCTGTAAAATCTAGCAATATGCTTCTTTTAAAATATATTTATTTATTTATTTATTTATTTGCTTGTGGGCGCCCACATAATAAAGAATTCGGATTACATTTTCTTTCGGTAAAGCAACGACGGAGTTTATTAATGAAGGAGTTCAATAATAGCTGATATTAGTTAAGGGATGGGAGTTGTTAGGAAGACAACAATAAAAATATGAATATGTAATAAACCACGATAAAATAATAAACATTGGGTTATTAGTACATAGTTAGTATTAGTATTAGGTTGGATATTCAGTAATATTGTCCTGGGTATTATATTGTGTGTTGAGTATTGTTGGTTATTAAACGAATGGATACTATATCGGGTTTAGGTATTGGGTTGGGTATTTGTTATATAATATCAACGGGCATTAATGGGTTTTTCTATCAATGGGTAATATTGGGTATTATGTTAGGAATGATATCAGTACTCAATTATAGTCACTTCATTGAGTAATTATTATTGAGCTTGATTGAAGAATTTGAATTGGAATGATAAATGTTCATTATGAAGAAGAGATGAATAGCTGCAGAGATGTATTTGGGCACCTTTGGAATGGATTCATCGGACAATGAGCTCACATATGGTGAAATGAATGTATTGACGATTGGAATTGATGGATAGTAGTCCTGCGGCCGATATCCTTACTCCGGTCATCGCCCAGGGTGGCCGTAAACATTACAGTTGTAAGATGGGAGTGAAGTAATGATTTGGAAGAACGTCTTCCAGTAATCTCAGTTACCTGAGCCCGCGTAAATATAACAAGCTGGAAGGTAGTTACGGGTACTCACTTGTAGCAACATCATGAGTTCGAAACAAGCCATAAAAATAGTAGTGGAAGAAATAGCTTAATACACGCAGTTCAAGTGATGTTACGGTAAGACCCTACAAATATATATATATATTAAAAATTGGATTAGGTTTGGATTAGGATCAAGATATTGGGCGGTCAACAGCTTGGTCATTGCGCCCTGACTGTTGGGAGTTTGGAACACTGTTTCAATTATCCACTCTTTACATTCGCTAGTCGTTTTAAAAATTGGATATTTTATTATATGATTTTTGTTGGGGTTCGGTCAAGGTAGATCCAAAAAAAATACAAATTTTCAACAAAAAAAAATTGTATTTAAAAAAAAAAATATTTGCCAACGTTTCGGCTTACATTGCTAGCCATCGTCAGGGCTATCATGAAGACGAGAGGGGACGTCCTGTCCCTAAGTTCACATTTCCATGACTGAGAGGATATTTTCATATTATCCTCTCAGTCATGGATGTGAACTTAGGAACAGGACGGGACGGTGACCTCTCGTCTTCATGATAGCCTTAAAGAGAGATTACAATTTAAGCCGTAACGTCGGCAGATAATTTTTTTTAAATACACTTTTTTTGAAAAATCTGTATTTTTTTTTGGATCTACCTTGACCGAACCCCAACAAATATCATCTAATAATGATATCTACGGTTAAAATATTCTCCATTGGGTATTTTAGTTTCTCTAAAGAAGGATCGGTAAGAATCTAAAAATGTGTAAAGATTTAATAGGAAGACATTAAAGAAATGTTTTGTTCTCTCGTGTAATCAAACCACGATAAACAGCAGTTAATGACTCTTATGAATAATTATTCCAAGCGTACAAGCCATAGATTTACGTACAGCAATTCTCTTGCTAAATACATAGAAATTCACTAAAGTAAAGGGAATGTGCCCCATACAAGACAACACATTGCAATCTATTCAGCCTCCTCTAGTGGAGATTGAGATCCCTTAAAAAGGAGGCAGGCCCTCTTTCTTTAATAGAATTGAAGAAACCGCATTTAGAGAAGCGGGGGGGAGGGGCGGTCCTCCCTTCCCTGGGGAGGATTTATGTGAAGTGGGGGGGAGGAAGGGGTGAGAGGAGAGATTCACTCCAAAGGCTTGGGAATTACTCTAAAGACACATTCACTCTAAAGTGAGTTGGCACTGGAGGGGCTCTCTTCGATTGGCACATCGCTTACCTGCGAACGGCTATCCGTGGCCGACATGCAAGAAAATTTAGCTTTCCTCACTCCCGCGCGCACAGATTTCATTTTCATCTTATTACTTATTCTCCGATATGTGCATTATAAACTAATGCATTGAATCCAATTTATACAATTCCATATCTAGTTACTTGAATATTTCGATAAAAAGAGTAATTTTGCCTATATTTAAGTTTCCAGTGATTATCCGTGAGAGAAATAGATGAAAATATATTACAACTCTCCCGAGGCTATCAATTTAATACAATTTAGAAAATTTTAAAAATGTTCTACTGTGAAAGGCACTAAAATGTTATCTAGTGAAAATCAATTTAAACATTTTTCTTTATGCTCAAGACACCGTCTAAAACAGAAGCGTTTTGAAGAAGAATATCTAAAAAGGAAGTAGAAGTTGTGTTTTAAACAGTATTATCTATGACTGGCCTATAGGCAAAGATATTTACTCTTCAAAAGAAAATAAATAAACTAAACTAGGCTTACAACAAGCTACAGAAGCCAAGAGAGAAATATATGTTAATGATGTTTATTCACGACCCAATTGAAGATGGTTTTTTTTTTTTTTTACCGTTTTTCTTATTCAGTGAAGACTGATACCCTAATAGGGTCAATAATCTCCGGCATATTTGCCTAATTTTCTAGTAATGATTGCGATAATCTTAGCCATTTTGACATCTGTAAAAGGGTATGATAAAATATATGATTTCGGGCATAGAAACAAGTAAACTGAAGTTTAGATAATATTAAAACTGTTATACATATCAAGACGTTAAGAATACTTAGTCCAAATTTTTGCTGCCCCTACATAACGTTTCAAGTGGAAGAAGGAGGTCGAAGCGAGGATCTCTCTCTTTGCGAAAATAATGATCGTGTATTTTGAAAAAAGGAAACCAATTTATTGCACCTGAATCAATCAACGACAGGTTATATGCAATATAATAAAATCCGGTTTCCTCTAAAAATCCTTACAAATATTTATATATATATATATATTGCATTGAACTTTTCGATTCGAACATCGTATTGGTGGTTTTCAGTGTTTCAAAATGTACTTATTATCAACTACTTTACAAGTGTGGCATTAATGTTAACACCAATTATGACAAGGGAATTCATAAATTATGTGACATTTTTTTGTGACATTTATTTCTTATTTTAGAAATTACATCCTGCACATCGTGCATCTTGCAATGTGCTCTCAGAATACAATAAATAATAATAATAATGTACAACATACACCATATAGTAATCATAAATTATAAAATTAAATTGTAATTCCGGCAGCTGTTTATGAGAAACTTAGTGGTAATATATTAAAAGGCAGAACTTATCAATTTCGTAATTTAATTACGCTGTTGTAATTCATTTCATTCAGTCATTTCGCTCCAAAATGACAATATCCCTTGTTTCTATGCAAGTTATAATTTTCCCGATTATATTAATTCTTGTTATTATACAGCCTGTAGGATATCTAAAGATTTCAAAATATTTTTGTAGGTTCCAGCGCAATAAAGGAATCTTAAATTTCAATTATTACAGGATCACTTGAAACTATTTTTTTTTCCTTTTACGTAGTTTCTGTTTTAATAGTTGAAACTAGTATCTTTGTTGCCCCTAGATAAGAATGCAGTTATTGGTGACTGGGTGCAGTAAGTCTATTCCCTGTAATGGCATTCCCTCCCTCCAGGATAGAATCCTTCCCCAAAGATGGCTTCCTCAAATGAGATGTTGAACGCCTACTAAATGGGATGTGTAGGCCATATCCAGTTAGAGGTCCTCAGTCTACCCTCTTTCCAATTTTCCGCTCGTGGTTTTATATTCAACGGCTCATTTCGTTGCTAAATTCCCTCCCATGATATTGATTTATTATTATTCATATTACAGGATCTAGAATATAACCTTTTTGGAAATAAATTTAGTCCTAAGATTTATTTAATAATATTGTCATGATAATCTAATAATGAAGTTAAAAGTATTACACACTAATAATATGTTCCTTAAATTTAATTGATTCCTTCAAAAAAGATAAATTTTAGAACTGGACGGAATCAATGTGGATGTATTAAATCATATCAGTTCTAAGGGACTCCAATGTTTTAAGATTTTGAGTTCCAACCGGAGAAGATTTTTTCCAGAAATAAAAGCCAGCCGGATACCATGGATGTATAAGGAGGATTTTAAAGATTGGAGTCTGGCGTCAAGGATTCCTCTTGAAGCTTCTCTGTTAGGGCAAAACGGTAGTTGGCTATGGGAAAGAGCATTGGTCAATTCTATAAATATTGTAGGATTACNGGGGGGGGGGGGGGGGTGAATCTGGCGGGACCATTCAATCAACGCTCATTTCTTTTTCTTTTTTTTTGCTCAACTAAAAAATAAGTATACAATGTTCCCCTGCACCACTACACTAGCTCTGAGCTTAACGGCTAGATCCCGGCGAATATTGTCAATATATACCAGCTACCTCTTTAAATTTAACCCTTTCTGCAGTATACTGTCTGCCCAACAAAACTATCACCACAGCCGAATTACAAGAGTACATAAAATCTTTAGGTCCCCGGATCTGTCAGCTGGAAATGATTAAACTCAAGAATATGAAAAATTTATTCATTGGACGTAATTGGTTTCTTACAATGTTGTAGCTATGTCATTATAGGTATTACAAACTTTTCAAATAATAAATTTATTCATGATTCATTGAAAATATTTATATATATTATTATATTTTTTATATACTTAAATAATAACATAAAAGCAAAATTGTTTTGTTTTTGTTTTTCACCCGAAAGTTAGAAATTTTGTTCTATTGTTGTATTACGTGGTTCAATCCTATGTTGGACATTTTGAATTCCTGCGAAAATCATCATCCCCCTTCCTGACCCCCAAGGTTACATATCTCACGGATAATAATCGTGCTGACCCTGGTCGACCATTGTAACTTTTCTCACTGCCGCCAGAAAAACGGTTTAACGTTCCTCAATTACTGTGTCATACCAGAACTGTCAGTATTTGCTGTTCAGATTCATCAATCTGAAGGATCAGTTTTATTCCTCTTGGTCTTTAGCCATTTATTCTCATTGTTTGTATTTCTATTTGGTTTTAAACGTCAAATTTGCATATCTTTAGATGAGTGATGAAACAACCACTTACTACGACCAATCTCATAATTTAACTTCGGGAAATTTTGTTCACTTCCTCCTTTATCCATACCTCATCATATTCTCTCAGATAATTCATAAATTTTTACAACAGCAAGCTATTGTGAAGTATCTTTCTATTTTCATTATATTTTATATCGATAACGCAGTCCTACTTATTTCTATCTATTTCTTATCTAACATCGCGATTCTAAATTTCAATTATTCGCAAGTTTAACATCCTTTTTCTATTCAAATCTATTCTTTATGCTACATACTATCGAAAATCTTCTGTTTTCTTTTAATTTTTATGGTTACGTACTTGGTCACCGGTTTTATTTACCGTATATATATATATGTGTGTGTGTGTGTATGTGTGTGTGTGTGGGACATATTGTAAATGCTCAGCCTAGTACAAGGAATAATCTACAAGGAAGGTCTCTAAATTAATCAATTTATAATTTTGTTTGTATAATCTATCTTTTGGGAGTCTACATAAGGCTTCAATTCCAACATCCCTCATCTCCAATCTCAGGAACACCATCAATAGAGACTAAGTAATTGTAGCAGATTCGAGCAAATTCGAATTAACAGAATCAACTTAGTAAATACAAATGAATATAGGGCAGTCAAATATGTAATGTGAAACAAATTTACTTTATATTATCGAATTAAAGAACTCTTCAACTTATATAAACTGTTAAACTATTGTCAACTTAAAACGATGAAACACATTCTTACAATAAATAAAAAGATTTAAAGAAGCCATTGGATAATATCGAACTATTGATTTTTTAGAATGAAAGATGCCTTTCTCGCCCAATGAAAGTTTCCTATTGTGAAGAAACAAGGTATAACTTTCAAAAGCAAACCAATCCCCGTCTAAGAGATTTCTTCCCCAAGCGTATGATGATCGTATTTATGTCCCCTTATAAAAGTTGTCAGACTGAGGCCGTGGCGCCGAGCTGGAAGTTTGGAGTGTGGGGAATTAGCCGGGGGCGTTGTTGGCTGTTGACGGATGGGACGTCAGGAACTCGAAGGCACAAGTTTGAGAGCTGTCCTGCCACTTCACTCGCACACTCCTCACCTCATGTCAGCACTCCCTCCAGTTCCTTCTCTCAGAGTCCCATGCAGGACTGGAACCCAACCCTTGCAGACAAGCGTTCCGCGCTAATATAGTATAACCGACGCAGCATGAGTGCTTAGAGAAACAATTGTAATCAGTAAGGATTCTCAAGGGCGTAACCAGTGCAGAGCTAGGTGTACCATTTACTACATCATTGTTTTAAATTAGTTGTCAGCAGCTTAACCAAAGGTAGCCGTTCGTGTACCCCTTGCATAGTTCTGCGGGTTCGAGTTCCGTCCTAGACAAACTCATAAAGAGAAATGAAAGCCTTTCAAGTACCATAGGTACTTAATAAACTACTAAATATATCCTCCTTTCTTAAAAAATGATAAGTGAGCGCTTAATAGAATAATATCAAATTTCCTAGCATGGTCACTTCAAAATAAGGTTCTTGATTCAATATCTTCATATTAACTACTTACACGAGCCAGATACCAACATATTTTAGTTGATTGTGTGAATAACTGTGAGCTTAGACTTATTAAACATTTTATAAAAACTTACTCAGTTACTGATTATATCTTTATTTCTTATTGTAGAACTAGTTTATTTAGTTGCTCCATTAGTCAATTTGACTGCGAATAAATTACGTTAAAACATATAATAAAGGCAAAAGGTTCTGTATAGTTTAATTAAATACGAAAGTAATTACTATTAATGAATTAAGCATATAAAAATGTAAATTTCTCTTTAATAAATATTCAAATAAATAGTAAAACCTTACATTCAATGGAGGTTGAAGATGAGGGAGACGAAGTAGAAGACCATTCAGAATCTGTAAGCAAAATAAAATAAACGTAATATAATTATATATTAGCTACAATATATATTTTATCTGATTTATAATTCAATTTATTTATTTTAAACCAAATTCACAGATAAAGCACTAAAATGTTTCAATTAACACAGTAAGGGAAACTATTATTATTATTTATTTAAGGGAAAAATGCAATTATAAATATTTAAAAATACTAAAAAATATACCATTCCTAATATATTCATTCAAAGCATTTCCATTATTTGAGCTAACTATCATTCTCAAAAATAGCCTTACAATTACAAGTCTTGTCAATTGACTACAGATATTGGTTTACTTTGTTTTCATTTTTTTTTCATATCAATAACTATTATCATACTTGTAAATAGACCGTGAGCTTTAGTTTTAAGCTTTAGGCGGGTGTGTCAGTGAGGGAGTGTACGAGTGTGGGTGGGTGGCTAGCACGTTCGAAGATCAGATATAGAAACTTAGCTTGTAAGGTTCATAAGGTTACTTTTTTTTTATTTTTTTTTTTTTAAAGTATGTTAGAAGCAAGACTTGATTACATTGCTGAGAAAGTAAGATATTCCCTCGACAGTTCCATGTCATTTGAGGCCCACTCCAAATTCCATTTCGACTTCCTACTTGCATAAACAGGCGATAATAGTCCGATACGCTGAAAAGTTGTTTGATTGAAATAGACTCCACATATGCTAACGCGAATGGGCGCAAACTGATAGAATAGCCTTCAGACCAAAGAGGACAAGGAAGGAATAAGTTAACGTGCCCTAGAATGATACTGGGCCAATCTGGAACCTTACAACCTTACAAGCTTCTTAACTTATTTTCCGCCTTTATGTGAACATTGTACACAATATTTATCATAAAAAATACACTTTTACATAATTTTATCTCCATTTTTTTAATAGAACATATATTAATAAAGATGTCAATCATTTTTATACCTATAAATAACCCCTCTGTCTCATTTAGTTTATAAAAAAACCAATCAGTTAAACAAATTGGAAAATCGAAAACTCTCTAATATATATTTCTAATTAACTAACTCAATATGTGTTTTTTTTTTAATTTATAAAATATATATGTTACAATATTATGATTTAACCTTTACTAATTGTCTATTCTTTGTTGCGCAAATAATAGCAAAGAAATAAAGATTTTTAATTTTAGAGTCCTTCTAAACCCTCTTCTCCTTTGCTTATTATAACCATTAACGTAATCAGATATATATATTTTTTTTTAAAGCGGTATGCCGGATTCTTTTTTGAAAACTAAGAATCTGTAGCGCGATGACATAAACTAGGCAGAATAAGAGAAAAAATTGAGAAAAAAAAA
>KZ810940.1:0-10189 GCA_000696205.2 Oncopeltus fasciatus | reverse complement strand
ATCGCTTATTTATGCAGAAAAGTATGCGACGGACATTTATTACTTTGTTTTACTACGTGCGAGAAGTAATTCTTTATTTTCATTGTAATAGTATATTTATATATAGTGATTTCAGAAGATTTAGTTCTATATATAACATATATATATATGTATTTAATTCATAATTATTTTTTTGCTTCTCACTGACGGAGGGCAAGAGATTCCGAAAATTTCACTGTTTGTGATTTTTTCTTTTTAGTGTTCACTACACTATTTATCCCACCTATTCTTATTTACTATATATATTACAGCCGCGAGTGTTTCATTATATATATATATATAAGAAGCTAGAAGATGCGTTTTTGAAGGTTTGGTGAATGTGTGGTTCCCCTAAAAAGTGGTTGTGTAGAAGATCTACATAGAGAGCACTACTTCCTTACAGGGGGGTAAATCGTACGCTGTTTTGAGCTTATCATCAGCTGAGGTTGTAGCGAAATCACCAATCAGGCCAATGTTGATTTGCTGAGGCCTAGGTGCGGTAGTCAGCAGGTGTGCACTGATAAGGCAAGGGAGCACTCCCACGCGCGAATGGTAGGCCGGAGAGTCCTGACTCATCAGAGCCTGCATCCAGCTGCGACCTGCTTGGGAATGCAGTTCTGTCTGCCTGCACCGGACAACCCTCCACCACAGCGTCATCCCTCTGAATAATTCGCCAAATCTAAACCCCGGGTGTAAAACTAATTTTCCTATATCATCTTATGATTATTATTTTTTTTAAGTTAAATTTGATCTGGGTCAGTAAGGTTTAAAAGTTGCACCGATGAGAGAGCTTCCGAAATAGAACAAATTTGCATTCATAAAATTCTAGAGAATTATTAAAAGGATTTTATATATTGAGGTTGTCAGGTAATTAAAAGACTATATCATTTTGCATTAATATTCTATAGTACATGATATCAATATCTTCCTAATGAAGCCAAAGAATAAACTTGTTTATGTTTAAAATTTATAAGATCGTTATCACATCTGCTGCAAATGATATAATTTAAATTTAAATAAAAGAATCTTACACAAAAAATAATTAATTTTGTTCTTAAATTAATTATTTTTTTAAGTTTAATTCTTTAAATTTTATTGTGCTGAAAAAAATGATACTTTATTGTGGTTCGTTGGGCGTAGTATTTATTGTTATAATTATAAATTTCAGGAATAGTTTTCCCAACTGTATTTTAACTGTTGTGAATTCTTCAGAATAGTAGTGATGGATATTTTTATTGGAACTTTCCATGTCATATACATAATCCTCTAACTTAAAAAATATATGTTTATCAATAAATAAACCTGGGTATTGTTTTATTTCTTGAAACTAAATTAATAAGGCCACTGTGACGAAAAACCACTTTTACATCTACTAAACTCTTCCCTTCCTGTTCCTTTTTTATTTCGCTGAACACACCCTCTCATTTTATATTTGAAACCGTTAATCCACATTTCATTAAAAGTAACAACTAGCTTGGGGATTCTAGGCTGCAAAGTTACAAATGAACAGTACAGGTAAACCCTAAATGCTTTTTTTTTGTTTTAAATTCATAAAATGTTTATTTTATCAATAAAGAATGTTGAGTTCATTTCATGAACGAAATATTAAGCCTCCTACATTGATATGTTTACATGATATGTTTTACTCACATTTGACATAGCAGGCAATCCCCCCCTCCCCCCCACCCGAGAATTGTCGGATTTCGTTCACTAATGATTTCAGCCATTTGTTTTTCATTTAATTGCCTCGTGCCAAATTTCATGAAATAGGTAGGATCAGAGAAAATTTCGAAAAAAAATTTTTTTTTTAAAACTTAATAGCTTAATTCCTTCAAAATCCACTAAAAGAAGAAAATTGTATTTTTTACTGAAATTTTCACAGAAAGCTTATTTTTTCCGACTTAAAAGGCAAGAACTTAATATAAGTTATAAGTTAATTAGTATAAGATCAGATATCAAGCCCTACATTACTTCCAGCGGAACATGGTGGACTCTGGGGAATTTAAACTATTAAAGTAATTTTTTTAGACCATGCGATGTCACATTTATTTGACCTGTTAGTGTAATGAAATTATTAAATCAAGAACTCAACAGACGTTTTGGACAGCTCTACAGATTGCTGAACCACAGGTCCAGATTAACAATAGAAAAAAAAAGTAACTCTTTACAAAACATTAATTAGATCTATCTGAACATATGGTATTGAATTGTGGGGCACAGCGAAACCATCAAACATTAGATGTATCCAGGGGTTCCAGTCCAAAGTCCTTCGCACAATCTACACTCCTCCCTACGTATCCAATAAAACCATCCATTCTGACCTAAAAGTACCTTCCAGGCTTGGAAGGTACTTTTAGGTCAGAATGGAGCTCATCCCTTCCAGGTCTGATAAGTTCCACACAAACCTCCAAGGACATCCAAATCCTCAAGTCCTCTCCCTGGCAACGCACGTTCATCCCGACCACCCTTCCCAACACCTCAAGAGGAGGTGGCCAAGGGACCTACTCCAACCAGTTTAGTTACAATATCAAGGGAGTGAATGCGCTGGCATTTTTCTCCCCCTCTCACTCCCTCTTTGACTCCCTGCCTAGTCTCCTTCATATCCTAGGATAATATCTTAGGAGAACCACTAGGATGGTGCAAGATAGTCTATCGCGGGTTAACCTGGGCTCCTCTCTGAGGACGGGTTACGTCCCGGGATAGAAGAGCAAGGACAACAATGTACCCCATCAAAAATTATAATATATAGAATAATGTACAGAACAATTTTTTTTTAAANATTTAATAAACTACTAAATATATCCTCCTTTCTTAAAAAATGATAAGTGAGCGCTTAATAGAATAATATCAAATTTCCTAGCATGGTCACTTCAAAATAAGGTTCTTGATTCAATATCTTCATATTAACTACTTACACGAGCCAGATACCAACATATTTTAGTTGATTGTGTGAATAACTGTGAGCTTAGACTTATTAAACATTTTATAAAAACTTACTCAGTTACTGATTATATCTTTATTTCTTATTGTAGAACTAGTTTATTTAGTTGCTCCATTAGTCAATTTGACTGCGAATAAATTACGTTAAAACATATAATAAAGGCAAAAGGTTCTGTATAGTTTAATTAAATACGAAAGTAATTACTATTAATGAATTAAGCATATAAAAATGTAAATTTCTCTTTAATAAATATTCAAATAAATAGTAAAACCTTACATTCAATGGAGGTTGAAGATGAGGGAGACGAAGTAGAAGACCATTCAGAATCTGTAAGCAAAATAAAATAAACGTAATATAATTATATATTAGCTACAATATATATTTTATCTGATTTATAATTCAATTTATTTATTTTAAACCAAATTCACAGATAAAGCACTAAAATGTTTCAATTAACACAGTAAGGGAAACTATTATTATTATTTATTTAAGGGAAAAATGCAATTATAAATATTTAAAAATACTAAAAAATATACCATTCCTAATATATTCATTCAAAGCATTTCCATTATTTGAGCTAACTATCATTCTCAAAAATAGCCTTACAATTACAAGTCTTGTCAATTGACTACAGATATTGGTTTACTTTGTTTTCATTTTTTTTTCATATCAATAACTATTATCATACTTGTAAATAGACCGTGAGCTTTAGTTTTAAGCTTTAGGCGGGTGTGTCAGTGAGGGAGTGTACGAGTGTGGGTGGGTGGCTAGCACGTTCGAAGATCAGATATAGAAACTTAGCTTGTAAGGTTCATAAGGTTACTTTTTTTATTTTTTTTTTTTAAAGTATGTTAGAAGCAAGACTTGATTACATTGCTGAGAAAGTAAGATATTCCCTCGACAGTTCCATGTCATTTGAGGCCCACTCCAAATTCCATTTCGACTTCCTACTTGCATAAACAGGCGATAATAGTCCGATACGCTGAAAAGTTGTTTGATTGAAATAGACTCCACATATGCTAACGCGAATGGGCGCAAACTGATAGAATAGCCTTCAGACCAAAGAGGACAAGGAAGGAATAAGTTAACGTGCCCTAGAATGATACTGGGCCAATCTGGAACCTTACAACCTTACAAGCTTCTTAACTTATTTTCCGCCTTTATGTGAACATTGTACACAATATTTATCATAAAAAATACACTTTTACATAATTTTATCTCCATTTTTTTAATAGAACATATATTAATAAAGATGTCAATCATTTTTATACCTATAAATAACCCCTCTGTCTCATTTAGTTTATAAATCGAAAATCTTCTGTTTTCTTTTAATTTTTATGGTTACGTACTTGGTCACCGGTTTTATTTACCGTATATATATATATGTGTGTGTGTGTGTATGTGTGTGTGTGTGGGACATATTGTAAATGCTCAGCCTAGTACAAGGAATAATCTACAAGGAAGGTCTCTAAATTAATCAATTTATAATTTTGTTTGTATAATCTATCTTTTGGGAGTCTACATAAGGCTTCAATTCCAACATCCCTCATCTCCAATCTCAGGAACACCATCAATAGAGACTAAGTAATTGTAGCAGATTCGAGCAAATTCGAATTAACAGAATCAACTTAGTAAATACAAATGAATATAGGGCAGTCAAATATGTAATGTGAAACAAATTTACTTTATATTATCGAATTAAAGAACTCTTCAACTTATATAAACTGTTAAACTATTGTCAACTTAAAACGATGAAACACATTCTTACAATAAATAAAAAGATTTAAAGAAGCCATTGGATAATATCGAACTATTGATTTTTTAGAATGAAAGATGCCTTTCTCGCCCAATGAAAGTTTCCTATTGTGAAGAAACAAGGTATAACTTTCAAAAGCAAACCAATCCCCGTCTAAGAGATTTCTTCCCCAAGCGTATGATGATCGTATTTATGTCCCCTTATAAAAGTTGTCAGACTGAGGCCGTGGCGCCGAGCTGGAAGTTTGGAGTGTGGGGAATTAGCCGGGGGCGTTGTTGGCTGTTGACGGATGGGACGTCAGGAACTCGAAGGCACAAGTTTGAGAGCTGTCCTGCCACTTCACTCGCACACTCCTCACCTCATGTCAGCACTCCCTCCAGTTCCTTCTCTCAGAGTCCCATGCAGGACTGGAACCCAACCCTTGCAGACAAGCGTTCCGCGCTAATATAGTATAACCGACGCAGCATGAGTGCTTAGAGAAACAATTGTAATCAGTAAGGATTCTCAAGGGCGTAACCAGTGCAGAGCTAGGTGTACCATTTACTACATCATTGTTTTAAATTAGTTGTCAGCAGCTTAACCAAAGGTAGCCGTTCGTGTACCCCTTGCATAGTTCTGCGGGTTCGAGTTCCGTCCTAGACAAACTCATAAAGAAAAATGAAAGCCTTTCAAGTACCATAGGTACTTAATAAACTACTAAATATATCCTCCTTTCTTAAAAAATGATAAGTGAGCGCTTAATAGAATAATATCAAATTTCCTAGCATGGTCACTTCAAAATAAGGTTCTTGATTCAATATCTTCATATTAACTACTTACACGAGCCAGATACCAACATATTTTAGTTGATTGTGTGAATAACTGTGAGCTTAGACTTATTAAACATTTTATAAAAACTTACTCAGTTACTGATTATATCTTTATTTCTTATTGTAGAACTAGTTTATTTAGTTGCTCCATTAGTCAATTTGACTGCGAATAAATTACGTTAAAACATATAATAAAGGCAAAAGGTTCTGTATAGTTTAATTAAATACGAAAGTAATTACTATTAATGAATTAAGCATATAAAAATGTAAATTTCTCTTTAATAAATATTCAAATAAATAGTAAAACCTTACATTCAATGGAGGTTGAAGATGAGGGAGACGAAGTAGAAGACCATTCAGAATCTGTAAGCAAAATAAAATAAACGTAATATAATTATATATTAGCTACAATATATATTTTATCTGATTTATAATTCAATTTATTTATTTTAAACCAAATTCACAGATAAAGCACTAAAATGTTTCAATTAACACAGTAAGGGAAACTATTATTATTATTTATTTAAGGGAAAAATGCAATTATAAATATTTAAAAATACTAAAAAATATACCATTCCTAATATATTCATTCAAAGCATTTCCATTATTTGAGCTAACTATCATTCTCAAAAATAGCCTTACAATTACAAGTCTTGTCAATTGACTACAGATATTGGTTTACTTTGTTTTCATTTTTTTTTCATATCAATAACTATTATCATACTTGTAAATAGACCGTGAGCTTTAGTTTTAAGCTTTAGGCGGGTGTGTCAGTGAGGGAGTGTACGAGTGTGGGTGGGTGGCTAGCACGTTCGAAGATCAGATATAGAAACTTAGCTTGTAAGGTTCATAAGGTTACTTTTTTTTTATTTTTTTTTTTTTAAAGTATGTTAGAAGCAAGACTTGATTACATTGCTGAGAAAGTAAGATATTCCCTCGACAGTTCCATGTCATTTGAGGCCCACTCCAAATTCCATTTCGACTTCCTACTTGCATAAACAGGCGATAATAGTCCGATACGCTGAAAAGTTGTTTGATTGAAATAGACTCCACATATGCTAACGCGAATGGGCGCAAACTGATAGAATAGCCTTCAGACCAAAGAGGACAAGGAAGGAATAAGTTAACGTGCCCTAGAATGATACTGGGCCAATCTGGAACCTTACAACCTTACAAGCTTCTTAACTTATTTTCCGCCTTTATGTGAACATTGTACACAATATTTATCATAAAAAATACACTTTTACATAATTTTATCTCCATTTTTTTAATAGAACATATATTAATAAAGATGTCAATCATTTTTATACCTATAAATAACCCCTCTGTCTCATTTAGTTTATAAAAAAACCAATCAGTTAAACAAATTGGAAAATCGAAAACTCTCTAATATATATTTCTAATTAACTAACTCAATATGTGTTTTTTTTTTAATTTATAAAATATATATGTTACAATATTATGATTTAACCTTTACTAATTGTCTATTCTTTGTTGCGCAAATAATAGCAAAGAAATAAAGATTTTTAATTTTAGAGTCCTTCTAAACCCTCTTCTCCTTTGCTTATTATAACCATTAACGTAATCAGATATATATATTTTTTTTTAAAGCGGTATGCCGGATTCTTTTTTGAAAACTAAGAATCTGTAGCGCGATGACATAAACTAGGCAGAATAAGAGAAAAAATTGAGAAAAAAAAAATCTGTTTTAAGAACAACTTTCATTAAATATAGTCTCATTTTTTTTTTTTTTTTTTTTTTTTTTTTTTTTTTTTTTTTTCCCNATTAGGAAATATTCATTTAACCAATGTAATCCATAATAAAACGTGAAATAAAATTCTTTATATTAGATGGTATCTCATTATAAACTGTCATTATTACTTTTTAATAAAATTAAGACTAAAATACCAAGTTACCAGTATTAAAATCTAGTCCTTATCATTTCTTTCAGAGCCTATAAAGCCCGTTGCGTGACTGTTGTTTTTATATCCAGAAGTAGAGATTATTTATATACCTATTACCTCTAATAAAATATTCTTGACTTATGTTTATAACTCTTAGTAGTTGAATTAGCTATATTTTGCAGAAATATAATACTATTTTTATTAAAATATATTTACAGGTAGTTATTCACCCTTGAATATTTGAATCGATGGTTTCACTAAAAAAAAATTAAACTTTTTTTTCAGATTAATTAAACAAGCATGTTTTCAAGCATTTCAACAAAGTCTACTGAGAACACTGAGCAATGGAGTAAGGAAAGTTTATGCAAAACAACAACAATTCATTATAAGCAAAAAGACTGGCAGCTGAAAATAAATTTAAGAAAGCCTATTTATAAATAATAAAATGACCTGAGAGAGATTCCCTTGTCGGAACTCCTGCCTGGTATTTACTTATTTACGACTCTTCCGCCGGCTTTAAAACAAAGAGAAATTATATTCTCAACCGATGACTTGGATATTGCTTTGTTAAGTATTTGTTTTCTTCATCCTAAAAACATCATGTATATTTCAGTAAGTACTTTTTTATCTGGTTTTTTTTTCCAGAGGGTATCGCGAGCTGCCTATAGGAAGAACAGAGAGAAAAGGGTCCAATTAGAGACGATTGAATCTCAAAGAGGGAACACAATTTCAAGCTATAGCTTATTTTTTTTCAAGTGAGCCCATTTTAGGGGACTTGTTCTGTGATTTGTTCCAAACATCTTAAGATTAATTTACTCTTCCTGTAAGCAATGAAGACATTAAAGACTTTTGAACGATCGAATATTCCTCGCAATCTGGGAAATTGCGAGAACCGGGCAATATGACCATAAAGTATTTAAGATGCACGTTCAAAAGGAGAACTTTTTTTTGAAGAACACACATTTGACTTCGAGAGCATAACCATTCTTTCTACTGAACCCTACGAACACAAACGCCTTTTGTCGGAAACTGTTCACATCAACTTACAACACTATCTAGTTAACGACAGAACGGACATAGAACAAATTTCCTCAACTTATACAAACATTTTCAACATTCTAAAAACCATTAGCCCTCCTTCTCAATAAACCTGTCAATCATTTTTTCCAGTTCCAAAGTTACCTATTACCAATAATACCCTTCCTTTCTTCCTTTGTCCTTTTATTGCCCCCTTTTGAAACAGGCCGCTCTCCCTTTGTACCTTCCGCCTCTTACCTCCCCCACCCTTCCGCCACCCATGCTGTTTTTCAGAAAAATTATATGTATTATAATATTGTCAATTATTATTGTATTCTCATGACATTGCATTTCTACAGCCCTGAAGATGGCTTACAATGTAAGCCGAAACGTTGGTAGATATTTATTAAAAAAAAACACCTTTTTTTTTAATTTGTATTTTTTTTTTAATCTAGCTTGACCGAACCCCAACTAAAATCATCTAATAAAGTATTTAAGGTCTCGTGTGGTAAAGGCAGATCTCTGTTTAATAAAAGAGAAGAAAGGAAAAACTGTCAAAATGCCAAGCTATGTCAAATTTACTTAACAAATCAGACGACAGTTAAGGCATCGTCGTTTCAGTAAATTTCCAAAGCAGTCTTCCATTAAAAAAAAATATTGTCAGGCTGAGCCGAACTAAGGAATTTCGATATGTTATCACTTGATGATTCAACCAGATTTTCTTAGTTTATATGAAGTTAGTTATAAGTTCTGTCTTAAGAAATTTTGCTATAAAATAAAATAAGTAACGAACACATAAATGCTTTTAGATCAAAGTGAGTGAAAACTACTATAAATCTGGGTAATTACGAAAAATCTTGGTTATTGATGTCATTTTAACATAGTCAGTTATCTGAGCTGCCTAATCTATGAAGATTTTTAATGTTTTATTTAAAATACATATAAATAAGAAAAATTATTTATTTACAAGCGGTAGGCAATCACGAGTGTAAAAGGTGTGACCACAAATGTTAGATCTAGATAGGCTTAAAGGTAGTGTGTAGAAATCGATCATCCCCCCATATCTGAATTTCCTCCTTAATAAGCGTTTTTCATTAAAATATTATTTTAGACAAATTGTATTGAATGCAAAAACTATACATTAAAAACAAACATAGAAAATGCTACTTTATGCCTATTATGCCCAATAAGCATTTATGTAACTTAAATTTCAACGAAGACATTTTCAATTACGACTTAAATTTTGGTTCTCATTCCCTTTCTCATATTTTACTTTAACCAAAAACGAATTCTTTGAAGGATAGCAATGAAAATTCTAATTAAAAATTTTGACTTCTTTATTTTAAAAATAAGAGAGCATAATACTTGAAGTTACGTTAACAAATATCTCTCTTAAAATGGAGTTTTTTATTTTATCTCTAGTAAAATAATAAATAAGATATTAGGATTTAAATTTTTGGTTCATAATAATATTTAATATATATAAAAAATGTATCATATTGGAAAAAAAATTGAAAACAATGGTTGATAACAGCTTGAATAAAGAAAAAATTGTAATTCTGCTGTTATTAAGAAATTAAATATTAAACGCTAAGAGCTATGATAGTAGCTATAATGAAATGTTCAAGGTGATTATATCAAATTTGCATCGTTTAATGAATAAGGATTAAAATACATTAACTGTTAGATATTATGAATATTTAAGATGCATGTTCTAATATTAATTATATTAGTAGAGTAATAA
>KZ810939.1:10334-20880 GCA_000696205.2 Oncopeltus fasciatus | reverse complement strand
TGGTCATATGGGTAAAAGTCGGAAACTGATAACGCTTCTTATGTCTTTATTTTTCAACAAGATTTGTACATAATAATTTTTTTTACAATAACTTATAATGAAACACACACGCACACACACACAATAATCGTATATTAGGATAAAGTTTTAATTCATACTTTGACTCCTTTTTGATAGCAAGTTATAAAAACATTAAAAGATGTGGAAAACACTCGTTGACGCTCATTAATTAATTAAAATAATAACGTAACTCAAAGGCTTAAATATAATGCCTATTATAGTGAATCATAACCTTCCAAATTCTTGAGATCCCTTAGATTATTCTGAAAATATTAAAATATTTATATGGAATTTATGTATTTATACAAGGAAGACTTATTTGCATCAGAAATTATCATTAAAATAAATAAGAAATATCAAATTAAATATAAAATTAAAATCTATCATATAGAGTTTATTTAAATACAAACGAATTTTTTTAAAGAATATACAGCTATGTAAGCAATTTAGGTTTACTAGAAAGTAGGTTAGGCTACCCTTTTAATGTAATATAAAGGACACATTCTTATCAACAAGAGGATGCAGGGCCTGTATGGGCACAAGGTATTTGGCGTATGTAAAGCAGCCTGGGGTTAAGTAACTAGATACGATAGGAGAACATAGTACCCTTCATAAAATCTCGAAGGCTTAGCTGGCTCAAAGACATATACAACGACTCGCTGGTGGGAACATGACCAAGATATGCGGGAGACCTATCTTGGAAAAAAATAAGAGAAGACGCCCCAGAAAACGCGGGGTACGAGACCTGGAGGAGAGAAGGAAAATCACTGATTGGACAAAAGCAAAGTTTTGGATCGTGGGGCGTAATGTAGCTTTTGATGTTTTCAAAAAAGATATTTTGATATTTTTCCCAATTCAAAATACTAGACATCAAGAATAATAAGCACTAAAGGAATCACTAAATCTCGCCCAGGACAGGCTTTTATAAAAAAAAAAAGTTTCTCTTAGGTCATGGATGTTTAGAATGGGGTGGTAACCTGTAGATAGCCCATCCCTCCATGACCCTATAAGTGTTCGAAAGGGAGGCTTATACACATACAAGAAAAATAAATAAAAAGCATTTGACTGGGATTTAAGATACAGAATTTACCGGAGGCCAAGGTCCATACTAGACTGCAGATCTAGACAAAAACTTTTAAATTGAAGCGACAATAAAGAAATTAAATAAATACTACTTTTTTGTGGTATTATATCCCACGTAAATTTTACCAATTCTTAATGCTAGGGAACAGAATAAAAAATCTAACTCTCCTAGCCAGGACTCCCAGTACGGGGAATTTAATAACTTATCAGACTTGTCTCGGAGGCATAAATGGAAAATGCACCGGTCCGGATTGCAGGAGATCCAGGTTCGAGTCCTTGCTGGGACAGTTAGATTTTTTATTTTGTTCCCTTGCACTAAAATTGTTTAACGAAATTAAAGATATTTCTGTAGGAAAAAAAATTCAATGTGAACATGAAAATCCCAATGAAATGATGAAATGGGAGTTATGCAACGGAAAGTGGTAATGACTAAACAGTAGGTATGAGATACGCCTCGCGTGAAGTCACTACATTCCTGGCTAGGATTTCAACAAGGCTCTCCTCTCGGCACATTTCGAAATATATCGTAGCGTTGATAAGTTACGTCTGAGGCGTTTCAAAACTTCTACTCGTCAGCATAGAGCCACTCTGCGTATTGTCATGGAATTGTGTGGACTAGCTCACGGAGTTTAAGCAGATTTCCTTAAGTGAATTAAGTTTCTCGCCTAGGTGCAATAACAAAATTAATGAAAAATATTTTTTGTTATTCAACAACTCTACTTAAAATAGGAAAAACTTAGTCAAATTGAAAATTGTTTGTGTTCCAGCGCCCTTAATTTATTTTGTGTGTGTGTATGAATAAGTTTTGCGTCGTTCGAAAACTGTTACTTATAAAACAGCATGCAAGTTTGATATGATAAATTACAAAAAGCAAAATACTTGAAACGTCTCTGTCCCTTATATTTTATTTATAAGTTCATTTAATCTTCCATTTTGAGTCCAACGTGAGTGGCTAACACATTATCCAACAATAATGAAAATCAACTTTAATATAGATTTATTTCATTTTGTGAATAATGGCGCTGTAGGTCCCTTGGCCACCTCCTCTTGATGCGTCGGGGAGGGTGGTCGGGATGAAGGTATAGTAATACTGGTCATATGGGTGAAAATCGGAAACTGAAAACGCTTATATGTCCTTATTTTTCAACAAGATTTGTACATAATAAATTTTTTTACAATAACTTATAATAAAACACACACGCACACAATAATCGTATATGAGGATAAAGTTTTACTTTATACTTTGAGTCCTTTTTGATAGAAAGTTATAAAAACATTAAAGGATGTGGAAAACATTCGTTGACGCTCATTAATTAATTAAAATAATAACGTAACTTAAAGGCTTAAATATAATGCCTATTATAGTGAATCATAACCTTCCACATTCTTGAGGTCCTTCAGTGCTCTTTCTGCCATTTTCAACTAACATCGAAATGGGTAGGGAATAATTAAACCTTAACTATTGATGATTGACCCCACCAATAGTTGAGATTAGGTTACAAGAGGGACTTAAAAAAGTCTTGCATAAAAAAAAAAAGTAGAATTTATTTAATTTTTAGTGCAAGGGAANAAACTAAAGTATATCAATCATTTATTCTTTTTGTATTAATCTTTAATGAGTCCTAGAAAATAATGAACTTACTAAGAAAAAAATATTGGTCACGCGTAGAGAACTTAAACACTTAGAACTTTTTGTTCATTATTCTTCACCCACAGCTAAAATAAGTTTTGGGTCGTTCGAAAACTGTTACTTATAAAACAGAATGCAAGTTTGATATGTTAAATTACAAAAAGCGAAATAATTGAAACGTCTCTGTCCCTTATATTTTATTTATAAGTTCATTTTGCGTTCAACGTGAGTAGCTAACAAATTATTCAACAATTATGAAAATCAACTTTAATATAGATTTATTTTATTTTGTGAAAAATGGTGTTGGTTTAGTCCAAAGGATCAAAGTTTAAACTGCCAACTACGGTAGGATTTAAATAAAGAACAATGCCAGCTCAGTGTCATGTGTTTAGAATAAAGGGACATGTCTATGTCACCATCTTTCATGACACAAGTGGAGGACCAAATGGGACAAAAGAGCAAAATAATGTGAATGATGGACTAAAAAGTATTTTCCAGATATATTAACTCTTAATTAAAAAAAAATTATTCTGTACATATTATCATATACTATAATTTTTGATGGGGTACATAATAATAGTCCTTGGTCGTCTATCCCGGGACGTAATCCGTCCTCAGAGAGGAGCCCAGGTTAACCCGCGATATACTATCCGGCACCCATCTTCTCCTTTTCCTAGGATAAGAAGGAGACTAGGCAGGGAGTCAAGGAGGGATTGAGAGGGGGTGAAAAATGACAGAGCATTCACTCCCTTGATATTTTATCTAAACTGGCTGGAGTAGGAGGTCCCTTGGCCACCTCCTCTTGAGGCGTCGGGAAGGGTGGTCGGAATGAGGATATAGTGATACTGGTCATATGGGTAAAAGTCGGAAACTGATAACGCTTCTTATGTCTTTATTTTTCAACAAGATTTGTACATAATAATTTTTTTTACAATAACTTATAATGAAACACACACGCACACACACACAATAATCGTATATTAGGATAAAGTTTTAATTCATACTTTGACTCCTTTTTGATAGCAAGTTATAAAAACATTAAAAGATGTGGAAAACACTCGTTGACGCTCATTAATTAATTAAAATAATAACGTAACTCAAAGGCTTAAATATAATGCCTATTATAGTGAATCATAACCTTCCAAATTCTTGAGATCCCTTAGTCCTATTTCTGCCATTCTCATTTAACATCGAAATGGGTAGGGAATAATTGACCCTTAACTATTGATGATTGACTCCGCCAATAGTTGAGATTAGTCCAGACGAGAGACTTAAAAAAGTCTTTCATAAAAAAAAAGTAGAATTTATTCTTTAATGCCGACATTGCAATGCAGACCAACATCAGAGCTAATGACGCTGGACATAATTCATTCTCATTGACCTCACTCGCCAGGGAGTGTCGCCACGATCATTAGCACGGGAGATAGCTGTCGTTGCGAGACGAAATGTTGGTATTAGAGAATAAATAATTCTTAATATTTTTATAGCATACTTTTTTCTAATTTCCTTTCTGATCTAACCTAAACTAATGATGTTTCATTTATTGTCTTTTTATAAGCCATTTTAGTAAAAATGTGAGCAAATATAAATGTTAACAAAATAAGATTTTACACCTATTACCCCTAAGAAAATGTTTTGTTTTTTTATCCTGGGACAAAGAAAATATTACGATTATAAATTTTGGTAAAAGCGAAGAAATCGACAATTAAAGGCCAGTTACATTAGGGTAATAATTTCTCTAAAGTGGAATTGCTTAATAAACAACATGAATGGTTTCCTTTTTGCATTGTTCTTTAACTTTTTAGCTTGAGCAAAGTGGAAGTCTTACGACTCCAGAGAGAAAAACAGTCGGACAGTGAGGGAAGAACGTGACTAATTACATTGTAGGAAAAAGGGAACATGAAATGACACTTGAAAAGCAATATTAGCGCTTGGAAACAATAATCGTGTTGAAAGAAGAAAAACTGCTCGTGCAGACTGGAGGCGGGAGTTGAAAAACCCCCACCGGACACGTAGCCGACCTGGTAATGCCTCCTGGTATAATACGCCCTCATCATCCGAATCTCGTTACACCTTCCAGGACAGCTGGAAGGGATGTTGCTTTACAAGGATTCACTTCTCTGGAACCCAGGAAATGGACCTCTTGGGTGGTCATTAAAGTTCGGTAATGGCTGCCGATTGCCAGGCCTTGTAGAGGTTGCTATCCGTAAGAGGCGTAATCTTAGGTCCCACTAGCCAAGATATCAAAGTTATTTCCTCTCGAGAACAAACTACTGGAAAGGGGACTAAGTGTAAGATTCGCTTGCTGCGATATTACAATTAATGATCAATTTCCCTTTCGTAATAGGTATAAGACACCTATCGCCAATAACACCATGAGGTTTCTATCGAAAAAATATAACAGATATTCACTGACCCTACAATATTGAAGTTAAAAATGTAGACCATTCGAAATAATATATATATTATTTATAATTTCACAAGAATTCAATGTGAAACTCATTATTTAACTTTATTAATAATATTTTTTTGTGGTAATAATTCCCATGTAAATATTAACAATTTTTAGTGCAAGGGAACAGAATAAAAGTCTAACTGTCCCAGCCAGGACACGAACCTGGATCTCCTGCTATCCTGGCCGGTGCATTTACCATTTATGCTACCGAGACAANTTCTCTAAAATGGAATTGCTTAATAAACAACATGAATGGTTTCCTTTTTGCATTGTTCTTTAACTTTTTAGCTTGAGCAAAGTGGAAGTCTTACGACTCCAGAGAGAAAAACAGTCGGACAGTGAGGGAAGAACGTGACTAATTACATTGTAGGAAAAAGGGAACATGAAATGACACTTGAAAAGCAATATTAGCGCTTGGAAACAATAATCGTGTTGAAAGAAGAAAAACTGCTCGTGCAGACTGGAGGCGGGAGTTGAAAAACCCCCACCGGACACGTAGCCGACCTGGTAATGCCTCCTGGTATAATACGCCCTCATCATCCGAATCTCGTTACACCTTCCAGGACAGCTGGAAGGGATGTTGCTTTACAAGGATTCACTTCTCTGGAACCCAGGAAATGGACCTCTTGGGTGGTCATTAAAGTTCGGTAATGGCTGCCGATTGCCAGGCCTTGTAGAGGTTGCTATCCGTAAGAGGCGTAATCTTAGGTCCCACTAGCCAAGATATCAAAGTTATTTCCTCTCGAGAACAAACTACTGGAAAGGGGACTAAGTGTAAGATTCGCTTGCTGCGATATTACAATTAATGATCAATTTCCCTTTCGTAATAGGTATAAGACACCTATCGCCAATAACACCATGAGGTTTCTATCGAAAAAATATAACAGATATTCACTGACCCTACAATATTGAAGTTAAAAATGTAGACCATTCGAAATAATATATATATTATTTATAATTTCACAAGAATTCAATGTGAAACTCATTATTTAACTTTATTAATAATATTTTTTTGTGGTAATAATTCCCATGTAAATATTAACAATTTTTAGTGCAAGGGAACAGAATAAAAGTCTAACTGTCCCAGCCAGGACACGAACCTGGATCTCCTACTATCCTGGCCGGTGCATTTACCATTTATGCTACCGAGACAAGTTTGATAAGTTATTAAATTTCCCGCACTAGTGACGAGAGTCTAACCTCCGAGGCAGTGTTGTCTGTAAAACGCACCGGCCCGGATAGCAGGAAATCCAGATTAATGTCCTGGCTGGGATATTTAGGTTTTTTTTTCTCTACATGCCCAGCATCTGGCTTGCTTGATAATAGCAACGACATCGGGTTCGCCATAGATTCTAGACTTCCCGGTTGGCTCTAAGCGGCCATCCTTCATGGGTGAGATTTGCTCCAAATATCCTTCTTTCGAAGACAAGGAGATTCTGGCATTTGGCTTTGGTCGTGGTCCAGGTTTCAGTAGCACACGTAATAACTAGGCGGATAAGCGTGTTATAACAGGTGCAACTTTGCTCTTCTTGTCACCGTCCTGCTAGGCAGGTGTTTTCTCAGTCCGAAGTAACACCGATTAGCGGATATTATTTCCCCGCTTATCTCATTACTTCAGGTAACCTCAGATCCAACATATTAGTCTCAGCGCCCATTTAAAACGATATAAACAGAACCAATAATATTGTTTCTTCCTAATGCTATAAAAACATATTATTTTTAATTATTATTCGCTTACATAATTTTAAAACACGAATGTCCGTAAGGCAAAGTCATGCTCGCGATCTGAATTTCAAAAGAAAAGTCAAATAAAAGCCCTGTATTAGAAGTGAAGAGGTAGTATATTTGCAAGTCAGAGATTATAATGGCGGACTTGTCTTGACTGAAAGTGAGGAGGTGGCTTAGGAGTGGGGAAAGTTCCTGAATCCTTGGCTGTGTCTGTTCAGATATTGTCACCTTTCTTGTCATCATTCGTGTGCTTCTTCTTGTAGGATCCTCGAGTAGCTGTGCACAATGGTATTGCTGACCAAGGTACCCTTGATATATCTTCTCTTTCTGCAGGATCCTCGGGTAGCTGTGCACAATGGTATTGCTGACCAAGGTACCCTTGATATATCTTCTCTTTCTGCAGGATCCTCGGATAGCTGTGCACAATGGTATTGCTGACCAAGGTACCCTTGATATATCTNCATTTAAAACGATAAAAACAGAACCAATAATATTGCTTTTTCCTAATGCTATAAAAACATATTGTTTTTAATTATTATTCGCTTACATAATTTTAAAACACGAATGTCCGTAAGGCAAAGTCATGCTCGCGATCTGAATTTCAAAAGAAAAGTCAAATAAAAGCGCTGTATTAGAAGTGAAGAGGTGGTATATTTGCAAGTCAGAGATTATAATGGCGGACTTGTCTTGACTGAAAGTGAGGAGGTGGCTTAGGAGTGGGGAAAGTTCCTGAATTCTTGGCCGTGTCTGTTCAGAGATTGTCACTTTTCTTCTTATCATTCGTGTCCTTCTTCTTGTAGGATCCTCGGATAGCTGTGCACAATGGTATTGCAGACCAATGTACCCTTGAGATATCTCCTCTTTTTGCAGAATCCTCGTGTAGCTGTGCACAATGGTATTGCTGATCAATGTACCCTTGAGATATCTCATCTTTCTGCAGGATCCTCGGATAGCTGTGCACAATGGTATTGCAGACCAATGTACCCTTGAGATATCTCCTCTTTTTGCAGGATCCTCGTTTAGCTATGCACAATAGTATTGCTGACCAATGTACCCTTGAGATATCTTCTCTTTCTGCAGGATCCTCGGATAGCTGTGCACAATGGTATTGCTGACCAATGTACCCTTGAGATATCTCATCTTTCTGCAGGATCCTCGGATAGCTGTGCACAATGGTATTGGTGACCAAGGTACTCTTGAGATATCTCCTCTTTCTTGAGATATATGAATTAAGGCTAAGTTCCTTAATCTAAATTTAGAAGAACAATTTAGTCTCTCGCCGTTATATGTCAGCCTTCTGCTTCTTTATATTTGTAATTCTTGAAAGTGGAATTATTTTCAATAGGTATTTCAATTAAATTTGTAGCTCATTTCTAGAAACATGAGCTTTTTTTATCGGTCATCATCATTCCCAAGCATACAGTGACGCTAAACTCCGAAATGGACAGGCCCTAAATCACTATACACCTAGTTCTGATAACGTGTTGAGCCAGAAAACTCTAACCTAGAATATAAATGCTTGTTGTACTGAGATGCGAATTTTTATTCTAGTAACTTTTTTTTTGTTATCTATATTTTCTAAAATTCACAAATATTTATTACAGTGACAACTCTCTAAACCAAAAACTAATGAAAGCAATTGGGCTTCTTAAATAAGAAAAAGAAAATATAATCAGTCCAATATCATTCTTTTACCAAAAAGATAATTATCATTTCTCATAGAAAAAAAAATCTTTATTTTTTAAAATCAACTCTTCCCTACCTCTAAATACGCGGATCGCCAAATGCTAATTTAGAAAAATAATGTTACTTAGCTACTAGTAAAAAAAAAAAAGTTACTTTTATAGTTTTTTTTTTACTTTAAATAGTTACAATAATTGATAACTATTTAAACATTGTGTTGGTAACTAACACTAGGTATTGTGTGTATATATTTATCTAGATCTAGATATTGCTTTAATTAGGAATTCGTAAGACAATTATAATGTAAAAGTTTACATTTAGTCCACCCAGCAGATTTTTAAAAAAAGTAACAGATGTCTGGCCAAGATTTTCATTGCTGAAACAGTTAGAATAGGAATAGTTATAATTTATTGAAAAGTTTACTCATTCAATTATTTGTGAAATTCCTAAAATTCCCCAGTTATAAAATATGAAAAAAAATTACAACATTTTGGTTTCTGCTATCCGTTCAATAATATTAGTTCTATGACGATAAAGTAAAAAGCAAAACAGGTAAAAATGTATGTTATTATTGTTTAGGTTCTATATCTAAATAATGAAGAAGATATTTAAGAATGTAACAGATAATTTTGTATTTGTAGTCGAAATGATTCTTAGTCCTAGATGCAATTTTATTAACTTGAAGTACCTCTTCATAATCTCACAACAGTCATATTTTATAAGAAGAAAATTATTTTATCACTAGGAAGACAAAAACAAAATTGAGAACCAGTATCTCATTTAATTGCCCAAAGGACCCTAAATGAAAGAATATAAAGTATAAGATAATTGTGTATGTGTGTCTATATACATATATATAAAACAATACCTGAGATGAAGTAGCCTCAAAAGAATGTTGTAATAGAAGAAGGAAGCAAATCATTTGTAGAAGCCGTTGCAGTCCCATTGCCTGGAGAAAAAAAAGTATACATAAAATATAAAAATAGATATGTTAAATGTTATTACAAACAACATCTGTCTATAAATTTTAAAGAGCAATAATTTAAAAAAATATCTAAATATTCTATAATTACGCTTTTAATTTTGCTTTCATGTATTAGTGAGTTTTAAAGGAATTGAGCTATAAGGGGACAGAATTTGAAAAACTGTGTTGATATTTCTCAGAACTGTTGAGTATGAATAAAAAACACTAAAATATGTATATTTTGTATATTAGTGAGTTTATGTGTAAAAGAGTTATCTTTTTTTCGCAAATAACTAGCTAAGTGGTGTTTAAAAACATTTCTAATGACTTATTAAATAATATTAATAAAAACTTCAGAACCATTAACAATTCATTTTGAGATAAAGTTTAAACGCGAACATGCAGGAATAGAGGAGGTTTACCTAAACCTTCCAATATATATGTAACGCCTATTATGTATGTATAACGTCTGTAGGATCCTGTATTTAAGTAAATATACAATAAACAATCGTTTATATGCGAAATAAGGATGCAAGGGAGGCGGAAGTTAATCTCTCAGCACTAGTACGATGAAGTACCACTATTGAATACTAATGAATATCACGCAACTTATTTAAATGTTGAAATAGTCCTCTACGCACAAGTTACGCAATTTTTAGGACCGTAGTTTTGGATTTATATGTGAACTTTCCATGTCAAGAAATCCCCCACATAATAAACATATATTTCATCAATAAACAAATCTATTTTAAGTTTCATTGCATTTTATGGAAAATTATTTCTGCACCATAAAAAAAAATTACTCACACTTGACTCATCAGGTAATACTACCACTCCTCCAATCGCTCCATTTGCCTAAATAACGAACTCGGACCTCTTTTTTCCTTTTGCGTTTGAGTGACGAATTTCATTGCGATTGTGATTAACTGATTCTCGCCATTTA
>KZ810935.1:2199-13574 GCA_000696205.2 Oncopeltus fasciatus | reverse complement strand
TTAATTTAATTTTTTAAGAAAGATTTAATTTAATTTAATTTTATTAGAAAGATATATGTTTTGGAAAATAACCAAAATAATTTAATCGTTATTAAAGTTTTCAGTTAATTACACAAAGACATAATAATAGCTCTTTAGTAAGGAGTTTTTTATACAAGCTTTTATTTGTTGTGATTATTTATTTATTCGGTCTTACAATATAAATCCACACCGATACAATATGGTAACATTATCAGATGGTGTAAATATAATTACAAAAAAAATTAACATGATGTGCATGTGATAAAAAGCGTGCCCAGTGATGGCCCCCCAAGCCTGTAGCCAACTACTCATGCAGGTTCTGAAGCCATCTCCTCTGCCATCTCTTAGTGTTAAGTGGATATGTTGTGTCGCACATGTTGGGGAAAAGTTGGATATCTAAAAAGTAGCAAACACTAATACACCTATTTCCTTCCTCTCAAGACCATAAGTGACCTCAAGTTTATTTATCCAGTAGAAATAACGTTATTCATTATTTTTTTTTAAATTGCTTGATCCTCTGGGTTACAACAGTAAACTATCAGGGAACTAATTTTTTAAAACATTATTGTGACTGATTTGGCTTGAAAAGTATTAGCGAATTCCTAAGAAATGTAGCTATTAAGGTTTAGATCCGATACGTGAGTGTTTGTGTAAGAAAATGCTAAGTTCGTTGTTGAGCATACTAGTAGGATATATAGGAGGGTGATTACCTGAAATATCAAGTCGGAGTACAATAAAGTTGTAGCGGCCATAATATTTCGTTTAACTCTGGAAATCGATGTGTTATTTATACCATACAAGAAGTGAGATACGAAATCCAGGCTGATTTTTATAATAAATATGATACGAATAAAATAAGGACAACCCTTTTAGGCCCTTAAAAGCGGTTACCACTCGCTCCCCGGCCGGCTGCCGTGTCTCCAGCGAGAATACACACGCCGGATATAAGAGGAGCATCTTCCAATCCTCCATTTCCGCTAGGGGGAGGGAGACTTGTGAATAATTTTGTCCCGGGAAATGCTGGCCCGCTCCCGTGCATTATATAAGGGATTCGAGTCCCGCCCCTGTCGCCCGACCAATCACTCCGACTGAAACATTCAAATTGCCAAGGGTAGTGTGGGGGGGGGGGAGTACCGCCTATCTGAAGACAACGGCAGAAGTTTATTCCCTCTCCAGAGTGCCGCATGGTGAAATTCCTTTCTGAAGAATCCTGACTCCTTCTCCAAGCGAACTAAAAGACAGGACTACTCACCAAGACATTCTTTGAAGTACTTGATAAAGAAAAGTATTTACAAATAAGACTATTGATTGAAATATGTTTTAATTTTGGTTGTTTTATTTGGGCGTTGAATGTTTTATATAAATATATGTGTGTATTTTTCTCACCAAAATCCCCTGGTTTTGCATTTAGTTAATATCACAGGACAGTTACTTAAAAAAAAACAACTAATTTTATAAACGGGTGCAATTATTTATTAAGTAGAGAAATAATGAAGTAGCTGGTTGTATGCTGATTACACATTTTCTCCATGTGGCATTAGAAAATAATAAGCACATCTTCACGTGAATTCCTCCCTAGGAATTTGATGAGATATTTTACAGCATTGCTTTCGCCGGGATATAGGGAATATAATATATAATAAAATATAAAAACTCAGAAAAATCGAACAAACCGAACGAATGAATAATTACATACATCCTAGGGCCATAGTACACATTTACTAGAGAGTGAAAGAGGAGAGAGAGAGGGGAGAGGTAGTGGCCAAGAGGAATATATGATGGGGAGAGAGAGAAGTAGAGAGAGTGTAAGAGGGCGAGCGGGAAGGAGGAGGGAGTGGTTAGGTGAGAGGATAAAATAAATAAGGAGAGAGAGAGTAAGAGAGAGTGCGGGAAGAAGGGAGAGAGAAAGAGTGATAGTGTGGGAGGGAGGGGAATTTCCTCAAGAAACTTTATTTTGTTCAACAGTAAAAAATAGAGTCACGTCAAAACTTATTATTTATTAGCGATTTTTGTTTATATTTATTGAATTTTGTTTATAATGTTTGTTTCTTCAGTTTAATTGTGAGTCTAGCAATGATTGAATGACTTTACGTAAATTCAAAAGGAGAGTTTGTTGACCGTAGATATTATTCTAAGATGATTTTAGTTGGGGTTCGGTCAAGATAAGGTGGACAGTCATGGAAATGTGAACGTAGTGTCCCTACGTGGGACGTCCTCTCTCGTCTTCATGAAAAAACACAAATTTGAAATGTTACAATGTAAGCCGAAACGTTGGCAGATAATCCTTTATTAAAAAATACATTTTTCAAATTTGTGTTTTTTGGATCTACCTTGACCGAACCCCAACTAAAATCATCTTAGGACTTTACGTAAATGTGGCATATTTTGAACATTGTTGATAATTTCTGAATTTTGTGTTTATTAGCAATATTAATTCAAAATCTGCCTTTTTTTTTCTTTTTTTTTATTACCAGTTTCTTTCTCCCTTTCAACCACTGTGGGTCATTAAGGGAGAAATACTTAAAAATTAAGAAGCTTTAAGTCAGTTTCAGGGGTTACTCAAACATTACCCGCACCACATTAATGCTTTGCTGTCACATTTACAATTACAGAATATTATCATTAGTTAATGACTGCGTAAGATCTGCTACTAAGAGCTAATACTGCTGGAAACAAATTAAAAATGTTTAATCACAGAAAATAAATGAATGACGAATTAGGAAATGTAATTGATTTTCACAAAAATAATTTGTAACATGAGGTCTACTTATTCTACCCATTTCCATCCCAATTTTCAAGAAAATAGATGGAAGTATATTCCTAAATTATACTCTAATTGAAATAATATTTATTCTCTTAAAAAAATATATACATTTATGAATTATAACGAACGAATATAACTCAGTTAATATGTTACTATTTATTAAAATTGTATTCTACCATATTCAATCAGTAGGTATCAATATACTAAATGAGCTAATAGTTTAAGTCATTATTGGCTATATAAATTTATAAAACATTATTTGTTTAATTAATTAATCATTTTTATGAAAGTATGCAAATACGAATATACACATACTTTTACAATAGCACAAACAATACTTCTAAAGGTGATTTTTCTATAACTGTATAAATTATTAAAAATTATTCATTGTATGTTAGCCTCTAATAAATATTTCGAATTTCGTTACACTGCTGCAATGTGCGTAATATTTTTTTTTTTCTAGTAAAGTTATTATCATTTGTACAGTATTAACTATTTTAGTTGAACTCAATATTATAAATAAAATCAATATTTACCTCCCTAACCTATATGTTCCAATATTGTCTACTCTATCTAATATGGTCTGATTACAATACTCAATTGCAAAGGAGATAATTAAAAGGATGTATAACGTGACTGGAAATTAATTATACATAAGCTAAATGCCTACTTTAACAGTAAACTGTTATAATGTTAGAAAAAGTGTGTGTTTAATTTATGTGTTTTTTCATTATTTTTCGATAAAATTTATAAACTTAATTATAAAATAGTTCAACAATATAAATTAATATAAAAAAATATCCATACACAACTTTTAAAAAAAAATTTTTAAAATAAATTTAAGAAAAAATTTAAATTTGCGTGTATTTTGCTTGGTGGAGAAGCTACCCAATGGCAGTACTTCTAAATCATTATTTACAATTTTTTTAATTGTTATTAGGAAGTGTTGGCAATGAGGAGGTCAGGCGGCCATTTCCTATTCAGGCAACGTGGAGGGTTATTAGGATGGGCAATACTAGTTAGAATTATGGCTAAAGGAATGGGATGCATGGAAAGGTCAGATTGGAATTTATTAAAACAGGTTGTGATAACGTCTTTAACTTAAGGGATTTCAAGATTATTGTGGAGTAAGGAGTTGGCAACGTAATAGGGTGCATCAACTATGACTCTTAGGATTTTGGATTGGAAGGACTGTAATCTTTGGATGTTGGATGGTTTAGCAGTTTCCCACAGTTCGACTCCATAAGTCCAAATAGGTCTCAACAGTGTTTTTTAAAGAGTTTGTTAGTCTCAGTTAAAGTTGACTTGAGATTTAGCAGCTTGTAAAGTTGTCCAAATCTCGCATTTAGTTCCTGTCTTTCGATTTTTGTGTGTGTATTCCATGTTAGTCGAGAGTCGAGATGAAAGCCCAGATATCTGACGCAGTCGGAAGTAGAGATAGGAATATCATTAAAGTAAATTCTGCCAGGTTGTTTCTTCCTTAGTGTGAACGTAACATGACAGCATTTGCCTTCGTTGACCTTAATGCGCTTGGCTGTATATCCATTAGATGTCGTTGGAGATTTCTCCTGGCAGTATGTCAGTCATCATCGAAAGAAAGGATTGCTTGGTCATCAGCAAAGGTTGCAAGAAGTGTATTAGGATGAGAGGGGATATCAGCAGTATACAGGATGCAAAGGATGGGCCCGAGCACACTNGGCACCATCGCTGTATGTCCATAAGATGTCGTTGGAGATTTCTCCTGGCAGTATGTGTGCCGTACGGGTGTACGTATGAGAAATATGAAGAACTAAGTTACGGAAGGCAAATTATTCCTTTTGTCCAGAGAGTAGACTCCTAAGAATAACAAAGGATGGGCCCGAGCACACTACCTTGTGGAACTCTCGCCTCCACTTGGTAATATTCGGAGTAATCTAATCCTTGTCGGACCCTGAAGAATCGATCGATTAGGTAGGAGCAAAGGATGAGGTAAAGGTGCTTAGGAGGATGGATTTCAATTTGAACAATAGTCCACGGTGCCAGACCCTGTCAAATGCTCGCGTCACATCGAGGAAGTCACCAACGCAGTAATACTTGTTCTTGAAAAAGGAAGATATGTTGGACAGTGGAGTGTTTGGCTCGGAAACAAAACTGGTGTTTTGAAAGTATATGATGTTCGTCTAAGATTCGTATTAGCCTCTTAAGAAGAATCTTCTCCATGACCTTTGAAAAGATAGAAAGCAAGCTTATTGGGCGATAGGAAGAAGGATTACTTGGGGATTTACCAGGCTTTGGGAATAGAATTACGGTGGATAACTTCCACATGTGAGGAAAGTGTGTGGTCCGGAGAATTGTGTTGTAGAGGTAGGTGAGGAAAGTTACTGCTTTATTAGGAAAGTGATTTAGAATTTGGGCTGTAATCAGGTCGTGCCCGGGAGACTTGCGTTTAGGCAAGCGGGAAAGGATATATTTGACCTCAGAGGGGGTGACGGCTTTAAGAGGTGGAGACAGAGGAAGAGGGGAATCAAGGAATTCTTCTACCTTTGTGCTCTTAGAATGGTTTTCTGGGTCAGGGTGAGGAGTGAAGGTTTGCTGAAGATGACGGCCGAAGACCTCGGCAATGTCTGCATCGGACGCTGCCCAGGTGCCATCATCGCGGCGGAGAGGAGAGGTGGGGGAGTGGTATTTGNTGCATGGTTAAGTTATCTGGAGAATCTCAAATATTAGCTCAAAAATACCTAAAGCTGACCTTATATTAATAAGTTTTATATATATAAAAGTCCTCTTCTTGTGGATGTACTATCTTAGCATTTAAAATGGGTTCCTTTTAATATAAGCGAGTAAGAATAGCTTCAAGGGGAGTAGAATATCAGCTTCTTAGCTTAATTAAAGGTCTGGCAGGTATTAGGAGGGAGTTTCTGAATATCAAGAAGCTTTGGCTAATCCAATATCCTTCCTGAGCAATACGGAGCGAGCAGGGCTCGAAGACATGTCCTACCCTGTAAGTAGCCCGATTTCTCGTCCAGCCCTTTCCCTGCAGGTGTAAAACAACTTCCCCAATGTCCCTTGAGGTATCACCAGACAGAATTTCAGTTTTCTGAAGGGGATTTTCAGATGGGATTTCAAAAGGGCTCACTGCCTTATCGAGTATGCCTTTTCAACTAGATATATGTCATTGTGCCCAATAATCGCTTTATAAATCAATGAATGAAGTTCGCTATAATTACAATTTCTTCCTAACTTTAAGTTTATTTAATGTAAAAAAGGGCCATACAAAATAAATTATTTAATCGTCATGAAAATCTCAAACATAACCATCCTCCATACAGAATTAGTCATTTTTATTTCAAAGACAGAACCCGAAAATAAATAGTAAAAAAAAAAAAAGTATTTGCGATAGGTTCGCCTGATATAGAAAAATGTGCAACCTATGCAATTATTCTATTCCATGTTTATTGTGGTTTTGTGAATGTTTTGAAGAATTTTCGACCTAGACTCGTTTCCCTTTTAGACTAATTTGGCAAGCCGCCTTCGGGCAAAAATATTTTGTAAAAATTTCTTCCACAGATGAACTTCATTCTCTATATAGACTTCCTAGTTATCACAACTATCCAAGACTAGCATCGTTTTAATGAGAGTTTATAAAGAATAGGCATTATTGGTTTGGAACTTTTATAAATTGTATTCACAATTTTTTCATTTATTTTTATTTTTTTATATAGATTATTATAAACTTCCTTCAAAATTTTCTTATTAATATGAAGATATTAACTAAATTTTAATTTAGTTTTACGGCTATCA
Source organism: Oncopeltus fasciatus (assembly GCA_000696205.2). Lineage (NCBI taxonomy): Eukaryota > Metazoa > Arthropoda > Insecta > Hemiptera > Lygaeidae > Oncopeltus > Oncopeltus fasciatus. Next base: position 7,009 of record KZ810935.1, on the reverse strand, counting down.
AGAAGAAACTTCAAATTCAATTTTTCGTCAGTGAACAAATTGAGTTTCCTATTTAAATATTTTATTCACACTTCTAACAGAAATCTGCAGGTAGCTTATTAACTTCGACCAGGAAGGGACACAGAAAGTACCATAGTATTTGATAATGGGACTAGCCTTGAGTGTGTGAAGGATATATATGTTTGCCTGCTTATTTATGTATATATATATGGTATATATATATAGTTGGATATAAATAAAACCAGGTGTCAACCACATANTAGCTATATATATATATATAATATGCAATTGTTTGTAATTTTAAAAATATCACACTTAATTTCTCTTAAGGGAAAATAAAGGGTATGAATAAATGATATCCTCAAATTTAATGTCAAGGAAGCAGATATAAATATGTTGGTTTCCAAGGGAAATTTGCATGCATCACATAAAGCATATGTGGATTTGTGTATGATTGTGTCAAATGATATAAAGTAATGGAAGATTGTGTAGACTCACCGCTTTATTCAATGAATGGGGGTCGCCCTTACTTTATTTATTAACGGAGCTCTCCCCTTGGACTGGCGGGACCCCGGTCACCCTCTCTTCATTAATTGGTGGAATTACCACGGAAATTTAATCACACACTCGGGGTGCGGGTTGTAATTCCTTCAGGTCACAAAGGTTTTTACATATTTATGTGTTCTCTTAAAGCTGTTAAATTAATGAAGCACAAATTATTTTACGACAACACTAAGAGTAATATCGTTATGTTCTAATGCCACTTCTTTCTTTCAGTTAAAACTAAGTGACAATCAAAATTATTATCATTATAAAGCCGGACTAAAAAAAAAACGTTGTAAAAATAATAGTCTTTGACTTGTAAAATTCTACAAAAAGCTTTATAAAATAAACGACTTGGAGTTCTTATCATTTAATTAGTTCATTTTAATTTTTAGAAAATAAGATAAACTTTAACAATTTAACTGTTTACAGTCATTTTCAAAAAATTAAGAATGAAATAAAGTACAATACCCACTGGGTATAATAAATTCATTCTAATGAAGAATATATTCCGCTCCCGAGATGGATCAAAGAGAGTCTTTTAAGGATTCGGTTTCAGGTAAAAACCTGAACGGTCTAAAAGGTCCAAACTTTAGACAATTTGTAAACAATTTTTTTAAAAACTTTTCTATTAAAGAATATATGCTTGAATATTATTTAGTCTAAGATATATCGAATTTAACTACGACTCTGAGAAAGTTCTAGTAATTAACAATTTCAATGTATATTTGAAAATCATTTATTTCAGATTCAAATCCTGGAGATATGATGAAACCACTGAGATTCAAAAATGTACTACTCAACTAATTTACCAAAGGAGAAAGTGGTTAATATTTCTAGTCGTATAATATATTTATAATCCCAAACCTTAGTGAGTAAAGAGTATAATCTAAATGGTTATTATGACTACCAATGAATATAGAACTATCATACCTTCTATTATCCGTCTTCAGGTTTCTGCATGATAGCGAGCGCTTTCGGACATTGTCCGGCCACGAAGATGGACAATGCCCGAAAGCGCTCGCCAACAGAAGATGGTTAGGAGAAACCAATGAAGACGGATACTAGAAGGTATGATAGTAAAGAGTATGCTAATATTTGTAATGAAACCTTTTAGCCTCCGCTGTTTACAGCATTCGTCATAGATAGACAAAAATAAAGATGGCAAAAACTGCATTTTTAAATTCGTAATAGTTCGAGTGCGTGGTTTCATGGTGCATGGTTAAGTTATCTGGAGAATCTCAAATATTAGCTCAAAAATACCTAAAGCTGACCTTAAACAAATCGCTAAAACTGGCAGAGCCTGAATTCCATCAAATTCAAATTCTATTGAATATCTGTAATATTTGAGGGGAGGTTATGATTTTTATGATTAAAATATTTCATTTTTTCATGTATCAAACTTTAAGAAAGCAATGGGCTGGGTTGTAGAAGAACGTGGAGAGAACCAGGTTTTCTGGACAAAATTGCATACACAGTACACTCTGACTAATGCCTGAGAGTCATGAGAAAACTACCCCTCTAAGATTCGACAGTATCATATACTGTTAGTTTCTTCACTGTTAAGATCTTTAAACTCGCATATCAGAAGAAAAATTTAAAAAAATAAATATCATTTACATAGAAGTAAAATTGATATTATATCAATAATATAGAGTAACACATGTTCCATTATAACTGTTGTAGCTTCCTGTTTTCTAAACAAATTTAATTAAACATAACAAATTAAGAAGAATTATGGTTAACCTACAGATGTCATGGCGACTATAAGCCAGAATCGGTTCAGAAGACCATAAATAGTTAAATATGTGCAATGTAAAACTAAACATGTACATTTTAGATTCCAGAGTAATAAATTCATATTTTAAATTACTATAGTATCGTTAGAAATCTAAAAAAAAAGAAAACTCTATAACTTTCTTCAAATTGAGAGTTAAATTGGCTTTCACATTAAAAAGCTTTTTGATTCAAACAGGTCAGAATTAGAAAGTTATTAATCGGATGAGCAGTGAAATAATTTGTAATAAAAAAAGGCATATATCCTCCTGAGACTCTGGATTTTCGGATACTTTCAAGAACATCGATCTAGATTCCCATGCTTGTGTTTAAGAATTTCAGAATACGTCCAGTTTTTTTCTCATAAAACCACTTCTTGTGTCATTCCTATTCTCCCCCCATTAAGTCTTAATAGCAACAAGAAAGTAAAAGTAGTAATACACAGTAAATTTAAGGAAAAGTCAGGTAATTTTGGAAGAGAAGCTGTGTTCAGTGTGGTGTTCACCTCGCCATCAGCACCTAAGATTGACTAATTGCCCAGAGCAACTGATTGGAGGAGATTATCGACTGCTTAGCTTGGGGGCTCAAGACCTCAATGTAGCCCTAACGAAGGATCATCCTTAATTAGGGGTGGAATAAGCTGGTGAAACTGCAGGAGAGCCAAGCTCTCACTTCCTGTGAGGAAAGGACCACTTCCAGGCAATAAACTTGGAAATCAAAGGAGTATATGTTGAAGTTTATGTTCGTTTTATTTATTTTTCGTAAGTTTGGCGTTCAAAAGTAATAAATAAAACTAATTAAAATAAAATAAGGGAGATTGGATTCATAAGAAAGTAGGTAAAAAAAATCATGCTTTTTCATAGAAATCATAAGGCAAGTCAAGAGAAAAAGAAAAACAAATTCCTAATTTTAAGATAAAATTGAACTTAATAGACTGAACGAATAAGTCATTATTACACTTTATGTTTTCCTGTTTTTAAAGATGATTGCCGGTAATTTAGTGAAAATAGGTTAAAATTTAACAACGAAATGTGACTAGAACATGTTTTCACGTTTCAGGCGTATAAAGTATATTCAATGTTTGGTTTTAAATAAGGCCAATATCCATATCCATTAATTAAAAAATTATCGTGTAAAATCTGGTAGCCAATCATAAATTTTTTTTAAATTAATGATGGAGTATTGTAGAAAAATCTCCAACCGTTATAGCACTATTCCAGCGTTGCTGGAATAGTGCTATAACGGTTGAATGCCAGCTGTGGTACTGTATACCCCCCTCCTACAAGGAAGACCTATTACTAATTCCAGTCGTCTGTCCCCTCTCGGAGTGATGAGAACCTAAGAACTCATCAGTGGGAGATCAGGGACAGAAAAGTCCCACGTCCTCCAAGATTAATGGGATTTGTGAGAGGGATTGCTCACCGGAAAAATAGCAGGTCGCATTTCCGATCGCGCCTACTGGAGAAAGACAAGGCTTCTGATCTCCAGCCAGAAATTGATGATCAGGCAGAGGTAGATAATTTGGTACATAAGAGCAATAGAAGAAAGCCAAAGTATACATTGTCATGTCTAAAGGGATACATTGGAATAATGCATACACAAATAATATTAAAATAAATAACATTATATTGATTTTAAACAATAACTGCAAGGGAATAGTATAAAAATCTAACTGCCTCAGCCAGAACTCAAACTTGGATCTCCTGCTCTCCGGGCTGGCCTGTTAGCCGATTACACCACCGAGACTTGCCAGATATCTTAATTAGGTATAAGTTATCTGGCTAGAGAAAGTTAGATTTTTTATTTTATTCCCTTGCTTTTATTGTTTAAAATTAATGCGCGATTAAATAACACAACAAATACAATATTTATTTATATAATTATTGCATATATAAGCGTCAGCGGTTTTTAAAATGGAGCTTTCAAATTCTATATTCATCTTTTATTTATTTTTGTTTTTGCAAACCTTTAGACGAGTTCGTTAATGTGTTACATAGGGTGGGCTGGAGGTATGCATGAGAGTACACATTTACTTCAATCCGTCTTTCATGAAGCCATCACGATTTGCAAATATACTTAACAGTGATCCGAACCGGTGGCTGACGTTTTTATGTTAAGTCGAGAAAAAGAGTTAGCGTTAAACTTTTGAATAAATGATGCCAAACTGCCTATAAGGGATAGGTTAGCTTACCTCGATCAATGTTAGTCTGCCTCTGGGATTCGTCCAACAGTTAATCTCTTTAGCTCACGATCGTTAGAGAGCCCAGCAAGTTACACCTCCCTAAATAAGCTGACCCGACTGGAATTACCCTTTGAGGGCCCTTGTTTAGGTTGGGAGGGGCGCACCTGACCTTAGTGAGGGCGCGTTTCCAGAGGAACAGGATATCAAACCTTTCGCCAGCAGTAGTCCTCCAAGCACCTTTATCTTGGATTGGAGTCTTGAGCAGTGCCATACAAAAAGCCCAAGATGGAGTTTGTTTGTATAGTAGGG
>KZ810934.1:15837-29194 GCA_000696205.2 Oncopeltus fasciatus | reverse complement strand
ATATATATTGAAAAATATTATTCTAAATGAAAAACAAAATACTTTCTCTTATCATCAGATTTCCCCTAAGGTTCATTGATACTATCATACCTTCTGTAATCCGTCTTCATTGGTTTCTGCAAACCATTTTCTGTTGGCGAGCGCTTTCGGAAATTATCCACTCTCGTGGCCGAATACATGTGTTCACTGTCACTGTCTGTATTCAACTGTCAGTTAACTTTAAAAATTACGGACACTTTGTGTGTGAGTGTGTGTGTTTTTTGAATCAGAAACAATCCTCATTGAAAAGAGGTACTATCTACGACGAGCTTGATTTTCTTAAGGGAAATAACACTAAAAGTTTGTTGTTATCGTGATGCATAGATATATATAACCTAAAATATATGTAGTTTGTAGCCAGTCTGAAGTATTTATTGACTCAAGTCATCAGCAGGGAATACAAGGGAGAGTGCTCTGTGATTATCGCCTCGGGTCTGCCGGCAGCCCCGTTAGCAGGATAGTTTACGGTCCGTGGGACAGGATCGCACACAGTTATCCACCAGTAACCTTCACCTTTACAGGAGGATAACCTTACCACAGTGTACGAATAATCCCGACGTCTGCCGTTCCCTGTCTTTGTCTCCTTCTTCCATATTGAATTTGGCATTAAGGAACGCTTCGAATTTAACCTTAGAGGATTTCTTAAAAAAAAAGTATCATGTTCCTATTATATCTATAGCAAATGTATGTCAAGATTAATGAGCTGAAAATTGAAGAAAAAAAATATATAACCGCCTCTTAAATATTTTTAGTAAGTTATTGGTTACAACCGTAGCAAAACAGTAACCGTTATATAATTTATAGATTCTTCTTCCCAGCTAGAACGTGTCGAAAAGTTAATTTCATATTATGGCTTCTTCTGTCAAGATTGATGAAATTCACTAGTATTTACGACTGTTCCTGGAGACCGTGGAAACCAACTTTAACATCGTTATATAATTTATTTATTTAATTTTTACTATCCTTCGAGGTTATTGACACACTACTTATTTTATTTTTATTTTCAGTTATATAATGTCTTTGCTCCACTTCATGCCAAATTAATGAATCGGCATAAATCCCAATGGTCTGTTTTTAATATTTTTACGTTTTTCTTCTTTGTTTTTTTTCCTTCTCAATATTCCGATTTAACAGTTTCCACTAGAATAAAAATGGTTCATTATTGTATTTCTCTTGGTTAGTATGAATGAGTTACGAAATTTATATACACACAATCAAACCAGTACAATATTGGGTAATCGCGATTTTTTTAAATGCATTGTGTACAATACAGTAATGTATTTTTCAACGCTTAGTCAATTAATAATACACTCTTATTTAACTATAACGGTTCTTAAGATTTTGGTAAAATTTGTTATTAATTAAAATAAGTTGAGAGAGATTTAAATGGAAATCGGTGAGGGTTTTCGCAAAAAAACAAATTCCGGCAATAGATCGTATAGTGTAAGGAGAGAAATAGATATTTATGATGAATTTATTGTCAGATCGCAACACACTAGAGAAAGCGTAGGATCAGTGCACCATTTTGATTTTTCCCATTCAATTTGTTACCTTGAAGTACGCCAGGAATCCTCAGGGTCACTAAAGACAGAAACACAGAAATATAGAAAAAAAAAACAGCATTGAACTTGGAGCATCAAATCTGGGACCTTTGGATCAGGTTTCCAGTAACTTAAAAACCAGACCATCCTAACCCATTGTGTAAGTCTTCGTAACAGATGAAAATGTTTTAATTAGAAAATATTATTTTAAAAGTAGAAATAATATGATTTGTCAGTTTAAAGTCCTACGATAAATTGCCCATTTTGGAAGTACATCAGGTATCCGAGGTCTGTCGTCAGTAATTTAAACCTCCTTGTAGGTTGCTTCCTGTGCGGCCTTCCTGAGAAAGCTATTTTCTCTCCCCCCTCCACCCCCCCCCCCCCAAAAAAATGGTATTCTCAATTGCCCGCTAACACTTGTTACACTGGCGTCTGACATCTGTGCTGACAGTTTTTGGGGACTGTCATTTTCTCCACAGCAAACAACCGAGAGATCCTCACTAACCTCTTCTCTGTACACACTCGGGAAAGTTGTCTCCACGGTCGTCTGTTTCGTGTTCGTCTCTGGCAGGATTTCTAGTTTACATTGTCATCGCCAGGCATGCAATGCGACCTACTTGACTCAGATAGAACCAGAGAGAGAACGTATATATATATTGTATGTGTGTGTGTGTGTTTTTCCTATTAAAACTTTGATTTTTATTTGATGTCACATTTTTCATGTAAAAAACATTAAAAAAATGTAACCAAATATAACTAGGTCAAAACGATATTCTATTTACATTTGAATAATAATAAATTAACAAACAATTTAAAAAAAAAATGTTATTTTTAACTTGTTAAAAAAATATTAATAATAACAAAACCTAGAATATCGAAACAAAAAAAAAAAAAATAGTGATTTTGTCTTAAAGTGTAATACTTGTATACCTTTGTGTACAAAACTTTTCTATTGTAAATTTGTATTTTTATTAAAAATAACCATAGTACGTTTAACAGTTATTTATTATTCACTAGAGAGAGTGATTATAACAAACCAAAATTTGTATGAAATCATTTTCAACAAAATTAGACGGAACAGTCGAATTATAGTTGTTTCATTTTTTTTAACCAACTAGTATCGCAAGAGGCCATATAGGCCAAGGGGGGAGGGGGAGGAATGTATGTTGAGGACGTATTTATTTTCGACTCACTAAAGAAGGCGTATGGTCAGCAAAACATACGCCTGATTTTTTTTTTTCTAGTTCGATGAAGAATGGTTTCGAATTATTGATAAGTATTCCCAGGAGTCCTCTGGGTCATTACAAACATAAGCACAGAAAGAAAAAAAACAAATAAAACTTTACAGTGTGACCATTAAACTTGGGACCTTTACGAGACCTCTGTGGTTAACTAATAATCTAATTCGTCTGCCCAATTTTTTGTATTACCTCTAATACTTCCCGAATAAAATATTCTATTGTCAGAATTTGATACATGGGGTAATGGTTCTTAGTCAGATATAATACATTAAATATAATTTCTAATCTAATACAACACAATAAAATAAAATAAAAAAAAGTCGTTGGAAAGAAACGTTGAAAACAATAAAACCTTTTTTTGGTTTACAAATTAGTTTTTACTTCTTTACATTCCATAACCGAACAATCCGTTCTCATTTTTTTTTCTTTTAGAATGGTTTAAAATTCAATATTCAAATGAATTTACTATTGAGTTTCAACTCAATTGATTTATCTGCCTTTCACTCAACATCAGATGTCTCAGGAATGGTTTAAGGAAATCTTATACTCACTCATTGGAATCTTCATAAGAAAACGGATGATCACAAAGAAATCAATGCTAATTGTTCGGACAAATAGTCTTAGGGAAAGTAGTGTAGTCTGAATAGCACCTAGACTCAGATTTTTTTTTCTTCTCCCCTCATCGAAGTTAAGAATGCTTCTCCGTTTTCCATTGGATAAGAAAACAAGGACCTCTCGTATTTATTTCATATTTCTTTTATCTCCCGCTTGAACGAAACTATTAAAAAAAAAAAAAAAAAAAAAAAAAAAACCTCCTTCAGGTAACATGGAAGTATGAGAGTTCCAGTTCTTTTGCGTCGCTTTCATAATCCAGTACAAAGCTTTTCAAGATTTAATCTCAGGCCGAGATGGCATTCAACCTTTGTCATGTCAGAAACCAACTTCTTTTCATCAGAGGAAGAAATTAGGTATATCTTCTTACCTAACAGAACTGTACAAGTAACCAGCACTGTTACCTTCCTTCCTCCTACACTCCGCCCTGGACCACTTCCCCTTCCTAAAAAGTGTATTCCTTATTCATAAATCTAAAATTGTGCTTCTCAAGAACTTTAAGGCATCTTCTCCTTAAGTAAAAATAATGTCACTAAGACTGGTTTCTGGGGCACAGGACCTATAAGTTCTACGTCCAATGTTTACAGAATACAATTCTATTTTTTCCATTGCTACAGTTTTTATAATAACAAAAAAAAACAAAAAAGAAAGTTAGGCGGCTAGAATAGTAAGCTGACCACACGCCTTCTCTAGTGTTCCACGGCCTCGAGAATAAATACATCCTTCTGGAAATTTATGGCCTGTTGTGAGTTTAAAAAAATTAAAAGAGGTTTCTATTAATAAAGAAGTAATAAGCCATTTCAGATTCAAAAGGAGAGTTTGTTGACCGTAGATATTATTCTAAGATGATTTTAGTTGGGGTTCGGTCGAGGTAGATCCAAAAAAAAAACACAAATTAAAAAAATTAGTACATCTCAATAGCTTCTTCCCTTTTAGGAATTCACTAAAAATTGTACCTACAATTATAACTTTAAACAGTTAAAAGGCAAGAGAAATCAAGAAAAAATACATTTTTATTAAAACTTTCTTAGAGAGATCTCTGGTAATTAATTAATGAGCTTATCCCTTCTTGGGGGTAGGAACTTGTCTGTGTATCCTTTGTGGAGGCTTTCAATTTCCTGTCATCCTCTCTTGTTCAGGATATAGGACATACTCTTCAATTAAGTACAATTCCTAGCGTAAACTGTACAATCTAAGCCTTGAAATGAACTAGGTGAACAACTCACAAAATTGGTAACCGAAATGTATGTTTTATTTATGAATATTTTGGTAGATATTATACGCGCATCTTTAAGAATGTATGTGCTTACCCTAATTTTCTCCTACAGACAAATTAATGGCTCCTTTAGTGATGTAACCTTAGCCTTCTCTTACATAGAAAATAAAAATAGTGTTTTCAACTTCTTCTTCTCTCTCTCTCTCTCTCTCTCTCTCTCTCTCTCTCTCTCTCTCTCACACTCTATCTCTCTCTCTCTCACACTCTATCTCTCTCTTACTGTTATCATCTAATTTTACTGTTATCAACTATCAATCTTTCTTGAAACAAGAAAAATCTGCTTATAATACACTTTGTGACATATTTTTTTTAGCGAAATGTCACTCAGGTAGGTGTGGATAATCCGTTACATTTTAAAACAATTATAAACACATATTCGATATTAGATTTTCTTATTCAATTTTGTTGGGATTAGTGAAATGATCAATATAATATCAAGCAAAACATTTTCGTAGGAAAAATAAGATAGCCAATGAGTGTTTTATTCCAATTTTCAGTTTCACCCTAAAAATTCCTTGTAATTTGAGGTGATTATGCTAAAAACGCAAATTTAAATCATGACTTTTGTACCTGGAAAAATTCTCCCTGCCGTTAGTTATGCAATATTTTACGAGGGTGTATTATTGTAGCTTTCTATTTAAAATATTGAATTGATATTTTTAAAACATGGGAAAACTTCTTATTTAAAACAAAATCATGTTTTAAATTATTAATATTATAACATTTCATTCGTTTTAATTTAAGAAGTCTTTCTTTTGTAAAAGATGAAATATTTGTAGCTTCAGTGGGAAGGGATTATAATTTTAATGGTTTAGGCCAGCCTTAAAAAAAACATTGTAAGATGACTATCACGTTTTTCTCTATGACCTCTTGCCCATTCTAAATACCATTTAAAAGTAAATGAGTGAAATATATACTTGAAGGAAGATAGAATGTGAGTATAAATATAGTTAATAGCTATTTAAATAATAGTTAATAATATGTATAATAGTGATTTTATTCCTGAATATAGTGTATGACTCACAGATACGAAGAATACCTCTGAAATGGTGGATATTAGTAAAAATAATCATAGTTGGAGTTAGCTATTCTCATAAGTAATTACTCTGCAAGCGGAAGATAAACACTTCTCACAGATGTCTGCGATAACACAGATATTGCATAGATATAATTACAAAATATTTATAATGGGGACAGATGGGTGGGCCAACCGATATTTTAATGAAGTTAAAATAGTTTATTTGAATTTAAAATAAGGACTGACAATTTATAATGGTTATACTGAATGATGACTGATGGTATTCCACTGATGATAATTTTCCTGTTGATTTGGGTTGATTGAATATCTAGACGCAAGTTGATAATGTATTGGAGACAAAATGTAGTGGGTGGTGCATATTGCGTTTCACTTATTTTGTGATGATTTTAATTTGTGCTTCTTCTTGTCTTTGCATTATTTAGGGATTCAGAGGCCTTGGTATCGACAAACTGGTCTACTCCTCCATGAAGATGATTCCAAAGCTACTGGAATGAAAAAAAAAATAATAAAAAAAATTAAAGAGATTTTTCTAACGCTTCTAGATATTGAATTGGTAGCCTCTGACTGGTTGGGACAGCAGCCAATGAGATGAGAGTAAGCAGTTTCTAGATTTAAACGAGTCTCACTGGACTTTAGCGAATATGTTAGACGTGAAATCCGATATTTGCAAAAGGTCACCTGCAATGGGGCACTGAGTCTTCACGTAACAACTTTCTACAAGTTACAAGAGCTCATCTCGGAATGGAGATGCTTTTCTTTCAATAATCTTTAAATTGATTTCTTATTATAAATTATGATTCGAGTCCATAAAACTATAGCTTAAACTGTATAACTTGCATACACCCCTTGTTTATTAGATAAACATCAATTAGAGTAATTGAAGAAATGTATCTTACATGCTAGAGAGTACAATGGGCTTAAAATAGATAGACCTCTAAATCTGGCTCGAAAATGGCTGGGGAAAAAATAGGGCAAGAACTCATAAATATCTTCCTCAATAATTCTTTATAGCTCTATATAAGAAAAATTTTAGAAAATTATGTTTTGCATCTATTGTGTTTCATAATTAAATATGAAGTTTAGTCTTCCTCTAAACATCCCCTTCTGTCTCATCTGATTTCAACCAAAAATAAATTACTTAAAGAGTTTACAATAAAAATACACAATACTTAATTTGCAACAAAGCAAAGATGTCATGAAAATGTAGGGGACAGGACGTCCCCTCTCGCCTTCATGATAATTCTAAAGATGGCTTACAATGTAAGCCGAAACGTTGGCAGATTATTTTAAAAATACCTTCTTTTTTTTAAATTTGTATTTTTTAAAAACTAACTTTGCCGAACTCCAACAAAAGAAACATCTAATAATACTTAATTTGGTTTCTTTATTTCAGTAGTAGAGGATCTGCTTAACTCTTGAAATTACATTCTTAAATATCTTTCATAACATACGATTTTTTTTTAAAATTTAAAACACTTGTATTTTAATTTCCATTTAAAATTCTTATAGAATACAAATGTTGCAAAATTCAAGTGTTGGGTGAGCCTTCTTCATATTTTTAAAATAAAGAAACCAAATCTCGCGATTAGGCCTTATATTGCAACTGCTTAACAAATAAATTGAAAAAATTCATATGAGAGAGGGGGGGTTTGAAGTAAGACCGAAATTGTAAAAAGTAAAATCTTCGTAACACTTAAAGTTAAGAAGAAATTTGATGATCTTGATATGTTTTTAATTTTCTAAAATTGATTTTGCTTAAAATTTTAACGAAAAACGCTTATTGACAAATTTTTTTCTCGAGCTTTTAAGATCAAACTGCAAGGCTTGCATGATCATTCAAATTTGGCATTTGTGAAATGAAAGAATAATTACTCATCAGCCCTGTTTGTCCAGATTGATTTTTATAAATATTCGAATGTGTTTAAGAGAAAGTTATTGGCCTATTGATCATGAGTTTTTCTGGCATAAACAATTAAATGATTAGGATAATACATAATTTACTTTTTATGAAAAAAAAAACAAAAAAAAAAAAACACAAAAGGATTATTTTGACATGTTCCCACCGTGTGAATGTGTGTCACTACAGATAATATGTGGAGCATAGCTTTTACAGGTACTTAGCTTGGGAGATTCACAGGCGGGCTGTAATACTTCACAACTTGTTACCTAACCTATTTGTCGGAAATAACAATATTTCATCAGTGTTATACCGGCAATCCAACGAGATTCCCACACCCCCTCGGAAATGGCTTATTTAATTAGAACTGGCTCAGTCCTTGCAATGGGACACAATTTTTCACAGGGTAGTAATACAGTCATTTTTTTCAATATACCTTCTGAGATAAGTTGTATAATAACAATAATTATAGGTTATGTCTGGCATTTTTAATTATTCGTTAACAATGAGGAAGGATTGGTCGGCAAATTGGCTTTGGGAATTGCAGATATAAAAACCACTTTGTAAAGAGAAAAGTGTTTACTATTGCCAACTATTCGGTCTACTTCCTGAATTATTCTGTGAAATAACATTGAAAATAAAATAATTAGACATTCTCAGTCGCGATTATGTTACTGTAAAAGTAAAATGTATTTTATTTTATTTTCCTTGTCTCATATATGTCCAATGTTAGTATACTTAGTTACTCATATATTTATATTGTTCATTGCATACACTTTTTGGGGGGAAGGGGTTATAAAAATAATAATTAGATGTAACAAATGTATTTGTATTAAGGGACGTTATATTAAAAAATAATATATGTTTTTTTATTTGATTTAATTCCTTTCTGGGTCAGACCAAGAACCTTTTGACCTCACCACGTAGATGGAAAACAGATAGGATAGAAGACCATTAAAAAATAATTGCTAATCGAGGTAGATTCGCTACATTAAAGACAGATATAGAAAGCACAAAGCAATTGTATAAAAGGTATGACCACTAAACATTTCTCTAATATATATTTTTTTTCGGTATAGCTATAAGTGTGACTTATTGAATTTATTGTAAGTATTTCTGAACAATTTCCTTAGTTTTTCTCATGGACTCCTTTTAAACGCTAAAGAATTTCTTATACCTTATCAAGGTATAATNGGTTCGAGACAAATTTCAAAGCAAAGATTTAATGAAAAGCCAAATTCATATTTTTTTTTTCGTATTTTTTTTTTTTATTTATATACTTAACTATGAAAAAGTAAAAAATTAAGTAAACTTTATTTTCTTGAAACTAATCTATCCGAAAATTCAATATCGATCAATAAAAAAACATCTTAAGGTTGTCTAAAACATAAATAAATAATTTCAAATGGAGAGTTTTTGACCGTAGATTTACAACTAGATGTTATTTTGTTGGGGTTCGGTCAAGGTAGGTCTAAAAAAAGACACATTTTTTAAATTGTATTTTTTGGATCTACCTTGACCGAACCCCAACAAATAACATATACTAATAAATAAATAATTTAGCAGGATGTTAAAGTTAAACTCTCTGGATAAAAAGAAGTTCTCATAAGCTTAATTCAGTCTATTACAAGGTTAAATTAACCACAAAGTTATCTTAAATATTAGCTGGATAAATGTTGCTAACAACCTTTTTTGTTTTACATGATTAAAACAAGGCTTAAATAACATTATTTAAGCCAGTTTCAGCTGTTTAACGGTACCAATTTCCAATATGGGCCGAAAAACACATCTAGTTCTATGAATTTTTTTTCCTAATAAAAGAATAAGATGAATTAAAAGTATTTATGTAGCACCAGCAAAAGTTACCTCACATATTAAATGACAAATATAAAATTAATAAGAATACGAAAAAAATTAACACAACCATACAGAATTAATTAGGAACAAAAAAGAAACATTATTAGAAGAAAGTTACAGGAAGTTCTGTGGTAGCTGAAATTGCAGTCGGCTGTTTTTCTTTTTGTTAGGTGTCCTACTTTTTGCCGAAGAGAACAAGATACTTTGTGGGCGTACAGTAGAAATTTGCTTATTCTAAGCCTGACACTGTGGGTCCAAGTTTACGATTTTTATCCCACTTGGCAGGCTTTTATTGAAGAAAAAAAAACTCTTCAGGACAATGGTTGTATAGAGTAGAAAGGTTCTATGTAAGTGTATCTTCCTTTCATTAACCCATGGGGATCAAGGAAGGTTAAAAAAAAAAAAAAAAAAAACTTGCCAAGGTGTCCTGAAAGCCTCAGGACCTTATCTTAACGATGAAGCTTTCCGGCATTACAAGTTATTTCTTATGAGCAGACCTAACTGAGAAGCCAGAAAGGACAAGTCTCAGTAGGAGCCTCGTGAAGAGGTGTCTTTCACTCACTGGGCGTAAATGGGATCTCCTGTTCAGAAGAGAATGAAGTTGCTGGATCCATAACCTCGGTGAATTTAGCGGTTTTTGTGTGTATTCCACGTCAACTTCGTAGGTAGATTGCTACCAGAATACCGCACTGGCTGATCGTACCTCTTTCAGAGGATGCCTTCTCCACCCGGAGTTAGTGAGGTTATCTCGTCTAATTTCCTAAGAGTAAATATTTTTGGCCACTGACTTATAAGGATACTGTTTTAGTCTAGAAATCGAAAACCATTTACTGAATCTTTGACTGCTTTGGAGTCCTGGACTATCCCGCAATGGGACGTCAGCATGTGTTGCCGTTATGTGTTGATGGAATGTCTCAAATAAATAAATAAGAGTGGGCTAAAAATGGTACCTTGGAGGAACATTCAGTTTTTAATTTTTGCTGAAAACTGGCGTTTTCATGTACCTGATCCGATCTGAAAAGAATTAAATGACTATTTCCCCTAAATAATCAGAGAGTACTATCATCTGAAGCTTATACAATAGTCTCTTGTGCTATAGCATGTCAAACGCCGTCATATAGAAGGACTGAGTAAAGTAACCCTTTGATGGTGGTTGAATGACTGAATGGTGTAAAACCTGACTGATAATTCGGTATATTATCATTCTCTAAGCAGAAATCTTTGAGCCTTTGATAAATTATATTTTCAAAAGCTCTGGAGAGAATGCAAAGAATGCTAATATGACGATAGCTAGATGCTTCATTCTTTAATGTTCTTTCATATTTATGAAAGCAAGTAACAATTTAATTCTTCGAAGAAGTGGGAAAGTACCCCATGGAAGACACGTATTGAAGGTACTAAAGATTTAAGCCTTTTTTCTTTGTCAATTTCTTTTGTACTGTAACAGAAATTCACCTAGAGCCTATCAATGGGAAAGTTAGTGAAGGACACACGCATACATATATATATATATGGAATTTATGTTTCATATGGTCAGCTAAAAGTGGGATTTTTATTTGTCTTTTTGGTCAGACGTTCTTAAAGAAAATCGATTTGAATAATCTTGATTAATCGATTCGTTTCGTTCTACATAACTGACCTTCTAGAGTTCATTTCACTGAGGAATGATTGGTAGCCTCAATTTTGAGACTCTAGTTCTTGACGTACTTCTCCCATGAGCTTATTATACTGGAATTTTTGTCCAGGATTTTTCATCTGTTTCAACTGCCCTCTGACCCAATTCTTTTCCCGATGTACTTAAGAGTTTCGTTCTTGTACCACTCGAGATAGAGATATCTCTTAACTATGTCATTCTTGATGAAAAGTACAGTAGTGCGTCATCGATATTTTTGGGCCGATATAATAGAAAGGCTTTTAAAGAAAAATGTCTTTTATGTTCCTAAATATGTCCTAGTTTATAATGCCGTTTATATTAATGATGTGTTGGAGAAAGAATAATATAATTTTATTTTAAATTTATTGGGATAGGAAGGTGATCAGAGTCTTGTTATCTTACTAATGATTGAGAAATTTATCAATTTGATGAATTAGACAACTGCAACTCCAGAGAAATCTTTTAAATTGACCTCTAAGAAAAATTTGTTTGGCTTCAGAAGAAATGATCTGTACTAAAGTTGCCAGCTACTATATGGGTTTAGAAATCGTGTTTGAAACTAAGATATCGTCCACAGCAGCTAGGTTTTCAAGAGAGTAGAAAATGCTACTTCTTTTCCTGATTTTTCTGGTTTTTAAATTCTATCTAAATAATTTTTAAATAGGAGTTATGTATATATATACATTAAAAGCCAATTCTGTTAAATCAAATTTTTTTGACATCAGGTTGCTCAGTAATTAAAAGTACTAAGACACCTTTTTTTTAAGGAGAAATAAAATTCATGAATGATTGTTTCCTTGTGTGATTTAACTTGTTAGACAATGTAATTAATTCATTTATATTTATTTATTAATCACGCAATTTACTTTTGTTTCAGGTATGTCTCTAATTAGCACTTTCACGTAAGTTTTATTTTTAAGTCAGTAGGAAATTTTAATGTGTAATTTAGTTTTGTTTTCGTTATTAGTAATGAATGTTTTAATGAATATGAAGCTATTGGGATTTATCAAATCTTCATTAACCCCACGCAGTCGATGAGAAAAAAAAATCTCGTCACGCAAGAGATGTATTATCCAAGCAGACTTCTCACGTTTTATTTTTTTTAAAACTCTGCACTAAAATGACTGGAAATTCACTTTTACTTTTAAGAAACTAGAAGAAATTGGTTGAGAGGATCTTAAAACAAACTTAAGTAAAAACGTTAATGAGAGAGAATAAAATAAAACAATCTATCTGTCCCAGCCAGGACTCGAACCTGGATCTCCTGCTTTCCGGGCCGGTATGATTCCATTACACCACCGGGACGAGCTTTAATTATAAATAAGTAAATGCGAGAATGTAACAGCAAATAATCCAATATTACCAATCTTGTTTGCATCCTCAAATGCCTCCATTTTATTTTCTCGTTGAAACATCCTCAAAACCGCCGGTACAGGTGGATCCTCAGTGTATGTCGGATGTGATTAGGTCAGCCGCGAACCTATCCACCCGACTTCCTCTTAGTGCAGACCACAGGCTCTAGCGTGCTCGGAATAGACAAGTCAGAAGGAGGTCGCTGACCCCTTCCCACAGGATATGGTGGCGCGCTTGCAGAAGTTAAGTCTTCGCAAGACTGATGCAAATCGTTATACTTGGTATTGCAATGGAATTTTGAACTAATCCTGGGCATACCTTTAAGACTTGTTTCTGATTTATACTGGCTGTTCCAACAATGTTATAATTCTTGCGTTAAAATAAAGTTTCTGTCTTACCTCAGCTCCTACAAAAGCAAGGCTCCTGGCATTGATCCAAGGCACAACTAATTTCAATATGTGTACTCGTTACCCTATTAATTATCTATGGTACCTTAACAACCTCTTTGTGCACGAAATAAATTGGAAACAGTCTAACGAAAGCAGGTTAATATTAATATTGGATATTATGAATTAAGTATTATCATAACAATAAATATAATATAAAATAAAAGATATTTAGGAAAAACCAGCCAATTTTTTTCTGCCAATTTCAGAAATTTTACATTCTTTTCAGAACTGTTTACTGCTTCTAAAAAGATAAGATGAGAAGAAGAGTTCAACATTGTAGGAAATTTAACACGCTCTAAAAAAAATCATCAATAGAAAAAAAGAAATAGTTATAGGTTCCAAATTGAAGATGAAAACCAGAATATATATATATATATATATATATATATATTCATATAT
>KZ810932.1:6818-20891 GCA_000696205.2 Oncopeltus fasciatus | reverse complement strand
CCCCCCCCCCCCACACACACATTTATTATTATTATGAAGAAGTAGGTAAAGTGAATTCGGCACCATGTTATTTTATAAGAAGGTAATTAAATCTATTAATTCTATGTTTTTCTTGCCGGGCTCCTCTAAATCCATTTATGATATTGTGCTGGAAGCGCAGAAACTGGTATGAAAAGTACACTTCTACTCTCATATACATATATGTGCACTAATATGCTTTTCTAGATATATTGCTGGTCCATCTTCTATATATTAAGACTCAGTACAAATTAGTTATTTCAAAACCCTCTTAATTTTATTTATCATTAACCCATACTTACACACCCCACAGACTTCTACGACGTTAATCCTTTAATCTGAAAGCACATGGTAACTAAGCAAAGTTTCTACTTATATACTAAGATGAATGTTCCTTATAAATTTAAGGCCAAGTATCTCCTTATCATTTTTAACTTGTTCTTATTAGCCATTACTTCTAACATCTAGACAATCTTTATCATAGACTTTAGAATTTCTTCCCCCTTCTAATCTTTTGTTATTTAATTCTAAAATTTCACTAAATTTGGTTCCTCCATTTCTGAGGACATTAATATTGGGGAACAGCTATGTATATTTAAAGCTGCATCTTTTAGACTCAAAATTAAATTTAGATTTATTTCATTAATTAGTAATTGATTTATAACGTCTCAGAAAATGACATAAATTGTTATCTCTTGAATTACAATATTTCTAAAAATTATTTATCAAGTAAACATAACGTGTGGGACTCCTGCTATACCACTGAACAGTAGCAAATCCCACTTCTGATATTCATAACACTCAGCTTAACTTTCGTTTATAACTATTATAAAAACTTATAGAAGACATCAAGTAAGGAAATTGAGCTATTCATGCTGGTCCATTGACGAGATTTGTGCTATGAACCTATGGAAGGGATGTTTGCAGGTTAGCCATCATTCTTGCCGTACAAGGTCCATGGAGGCCTTATCTCCTCGATGCAGGAGGCAGATCTGCCACACCTGAGGCCTGACTGAGCGGTGGACGCACGAATTACTTGTACCATTATATGCAAAGTCTCCACTGTAGATCACCGCGCCTAGACACAGTCCTCCCACCGATAGCTGTTTCTAGTAACCTTCGCCTGTGCGTTACTCTTACCTATACTTGACCGTTAGCAATTCCTTATTTACTGTTCGATTAATCCAGTTCAATTTATTTTACTACATTCTCCTGTAATTAATATATTCCCTGTTTAAATATCAAGAATATCACGCAAGTTAAACTACGCAAATTTCTAATACAAATTTTGATTTTCACTAAACTTACTTAAGAGGAGATAAAAACAAATGTGTATATANAGATTCTTGGACTCAAACATGTTGTTAAAAATAGAATATTCAGACAAATATTATTCGTATAATTACATAGGCATGGCAGTTGGAATAGTGTATAAAGGCTTAGCTGGAATAAATACATATTAACTTGTTAATTGGTATTTACCAATACTTCTTCCGGGTTCAACCGTGTCTTGGAGTTTTTAGGTGCCAAGCTTTCGCACATCAAGTAATGGCTTCTTCAGGGCTGAACGGAGAATGATCCCTCATTCTCCATTCAGCCCTGAAGAAGCCATCACACGATGTGCGAAAGCTTGGAACCTAAAAACTCCAAGACACGGTTGAACCCGGAAGAGGTATTGGTAAATATGTTTAAGGACCGTGGAAGCCTACATGAACATCTTGTTAATTGGTGCTGATTACTTGTTTTTGTTGTTAGCTGTTCATACATGGCTGATGGTATAGTGTACATGGTTATTGTTAGAGAGAAATTTAAAGTGACGGAAGGAGCTTCAATGATTAGTGCTTTATTAAAAATACAATGACAATAATTACTTACTTTGTTCATTGTACATTTGTCTGTTACAGGACAGTGGGATTGTAGAGCCAAATGAAACAGATGTTTTGAATTCTATAGAGGTTGGGGAGGCAAAAATCACGATTGCTCAGGATTTTGGTAGTGTTATTGAAGTCCCAGAGGTGAGAGAAGGGTCAGAGAACTCCTCTGATTCTGTAGAAGAATTGTATAAGAAAAACCGTGATTATCTCAAGGTAATTTTTTTCGTGGTATTGTGATAAATATTCGATTTTATCAGTCCTTTACAATATTTTAAGTTTCGGGTAAATGTTTTAAACTAAGTATTATTTTTTTCTTTGGGGATGTTGGTGTAGATGTATGGGCTTAATGTGTAATAAAAGATCCTTGCCTATTCAAAGTAAAAATATATTTTTGCAAAATCTATACCATACTTACTTTACTTTATACTTATATTTCTGGCAATTTATACCATTTTGAGTTGTTTTATACAATAATATAACATTTAAGCTACCAAAACAATTATTTAAAAATATATACATTTTTTTTATAACCTTTATTTACATATTACATTCTCTTAAAAATAAAATAAAACATTTTGTAATTTGATTACAATGAATAATAATAAAAAAATAACAATGAAGTCACATGAGGAGAGAAGGTGACCAGTGACACCACTAATATAAGCATATTTTTTTCCACATATCTTTTATAGAAATTTATAAATTAGTGAATACATTTTAATCTATATCTACATATAATCAGTTTTTATTGTTATAATATTTTCTTTTCATTATCTATTTAATTACTAATATTATTTCACTGCCTTTATCTACCAAAAACTTTTACTGGCCTTCACCGATATGAGAAGCTAAACATATGATGCGTTCAAAATTTACAAACACACATTCAATCATGCATGTATATTTGTATAGGAACAATGCTGAGTTAGAAGGGTTCTTTAAAAGAGGACATTGATAGTGAATATCTATTTTCTGTCATTTTTCAACCAAAGTATCTATTTTATGTTTTCTATAAGAGTTTAAAATTATTATACGAATTCAAAAAGGCAAGGGGTACTTCAAAGAGAACATGGAGAGAAAAAATAGATAAGTCTTATCAATAATTTTAATTTTTTCCTCTAATCAACTGTGAGAGAAGTTATTTTTGGCAATATGGCAATATAACCTCGGCACTTTTTAAGACTTCATGTGAGTTTTCTGCTTTCAATATTTATAATGCCATCACCAGAATTTGATATTACATGCTGAGCATCTCATAATGTCATGTGATGACGGAATTATATAAGCAAAAACAATACACACAAGACATATTTAAAATGTCTAAGTAGGGGGAGGAAAGCTTCAATGAAAGTTGTAGCTTATTCGATTCATATATATTTATATGGAAATCATATAAGTAGTTAAAGATTTAATTTATCAATGTACGAAGATAGGCACTAAACATTAGCTGCGGTAAGGACAATAGTGAATTCAATTTAACACTCTTAGTTGAATACTGTATTATATTCATGTAAGTAGTTGTAGTTGATTCTTATAGATAGTTCTATAGTTCATGCAAGTAGTTAAAAATGTATTAAATCAATGGATGAAAAGGGATATTGGACATGGGTTGCTGAGGGCATTATCTGAAAATAGTTAAAAATTTTAAGAGAGTTATTTCTTAAACAGATCATACTGTTGTTTTTTTTCTATAGAATTCAGAGATTATAACCTATGTCTAAATATGATGGTGAATTTATGTTGGTGGTTCAGTCTATGGCTAACGGCTGTTGAAAAATAAAAAAAATGAAGTCGATGAATTACTGAATTTCAGATAATTACAGATTTATTTAACCCAATATGAGATGTATAACAGATTTTAATGAATCTATAAGTCCAAAGGATTCTGTTCATATAGATCTTTAGTAGCTTACTTAATGAAGACGATTCTAAGCGGTGGATAGAGAACAAGATAATTAATGACAAAGAGATTGACCAATATAACAGAACTGAAAACTAAAGTTCAATTACATTTTTGTTATATTTCGTCGAAGAGCAGACTATATATGGCGAACTGGTCATTATTTATTGCAATATAATTAATGGAATTCATCAGTATAGGTTAAGGTATGTCCAATGTTCGTGCTTATAAAAAGATACAAATTAGTTTCTTTCGTGCCAGGGCTATAATAACGTATGGTTATTCGTTATAGGTAGTGCGTGCAGGCAATATTTTATTATAATATCAAGTTATTTTTCATCCCTTTAGAAGTCATAAGAAATAAAATAGAATTTGTAGATATAAGATCTACCCACATAACAATATACCAAAAAAATTGTTAGTTTAAGATCTACACCTGGAAAACTCAACTGAGCAGTCTTGATGAAAATAATAATCAATTTTATACACTTGATTTAAAAAATAAAATAAAATATAAAACATTCTGTATAAAATAGTAGGTATATATTCGCCATAATTTAGAATCACAAAATAAAATTCAATAATTTTGGATGGTTTTTCCCCCCTTAAACCATTCTGAAATATGTTTGAGTCATTATCATCTGATTTATGAAATTCTTTCAACATTTTGATTTTTTTTAAAGTGGCAAAATAAAAATAAAATAATATTATAACAATAATGGGATAATTAAAAAAAAAGATTAATTAGTAGATTAATTCTGTTGAATTTTTCATTCTTATATTAATTTTGAATGAGCAATATTTTTAGCTTTACCAATGTAGGTTAAAGATCTGCTGTCATTTTTCAAAAGTCGCGTAATTTACCATCGTACTAAAATATACAAAACATACATACTGTGCACCCAATATCTTTAAGACGAACTATAAAGCGTATAAAACCATTCCAGATCTGAGAACGTTGGCTACCTGGAGCTCATTAACCTGCCCGATACTGTGCATATAGTTTCTGTTACAGTGTTTTAGAGCAGCTCTGAGGGGTCTTCAGATATTGGGCACACCGTACTTTTTCTTTGGCCAGAGCGCGTTCAGACAAATTTATAGGTCTGTGTGTGTCTGTACATATATGTCCTACTACGCGTGAGGTATCCTTCTCTTAGAACAATAACTCAAGTTCTTTAAGTAAATGCACTATCAGATAAATTTTTATCACAGAATTAAGGTTTTTACACATATCATCGTACGCTACTTTCCTTTCAGCTTTAGGGAAGGTAACATGGATTGAAAAATACGTAGATTGCACACTTAAGGATTAGGATTAGGATCAGGGTATAGGGCGATTAACATCATGGTTATTACTCCCTGATTGTTGGGGTTTATCTAGGGCTAAATCTATTATCCATCTTTTAAATGTTTTCCTTTTTTTAGTGCTTGTTTACATTACGTTATATAGTACTTGGTGTGCAATAAGTTATATTCGTACACACAGACATACACAAATATAGATACAAAACCATTTTAAAATCAGAAATATAAATTATTTAACTCAAAAAGTAAATTAACAATTAAAATTGAAACAATAAATAAACAATTTTAATATAGCAACAATATAATACAATTAGATTTATATAGTGAATACTGTGTGCATAATGAGAAATGATTTATACGTTTTAACATGTAATTAATTTACTCATTAGGTTCGAAATTAACTATAGTAATTCCATACAAATATGTCTGACTCCTACTCTTGCAAATTTAAATAATGACGAATCGGACTCATCTGGAGATATGTTATAAAAAGTGTTGTTTAAATTTAGTATGTGCTAATTTATCGCATATTATCTGAGAAATCTTAAACTAAACTGACTCAACACTTGAATTAACATATTTAATAAAATATGGACGTAGATAAGATTATAAGATCAATTTGTTCATAAGATGAAGGAAGAAGGTAATCTCGCTGGTGCTGGCTCTGAATAGCTTGATTTCCTCAGAGGAAAAACTCCAGAAACTAAAGTTCTTATCTATCTCTTAGTGCACCTCCAGCTACGACTGCATCAATGGGGGTATGGTCAAATGTACAGTGGATTGCAGCCAATAATCGCAGTCCTTCTATTATACTTTCTCAGTTGTCCGCGGCCTTTCGCGGGCAGAAGGTCAGCAAAAGAGAGATAGGATTAACAATTACAGGAGGCGATCGTATTATTTCCCAAGGCTACGTCAGCGGTTTACGAGAACACACTTCCACTCAACGTCCACGAAAGGATATCTCCTGAAATTGTCTTTGTGTGTGATTTCTGCTACGTCTCTCTCACTTAGAATTTATCATATATTCGAGTAAAGTGGAATTAATGGTACTATATGGTATTACAANAAAGTTGACAGGGATAAGGGAGTAAGGAGACATCTAGCAGTGGGGAGGGCTATTTACACACACACACACACATATATATATGTATACATACACACATTCTAGTTTACCTAAATATTTTTATTTTAAACCATTCCATTTTTTCAAACATGACAATGTTATGAACTTTTCTCTTTGTACAACTAGTAACTTTCTTTAGGTTTCATCAGGTTTTTGTCATACTTATGGCATGTGTCAACAAATGTCCAGCTTTCTGAAACTGTTAATAAAATCTATAAATGCTATGTCTTTGCATAAACTTTTTGTCACACAATGTTGAAGTTGTAGCTCTCTATACTTACACATTCGCTGTAGTGTAGTCTTCTCCTATGTAACATAACATATGTCTAAATGTGAGATAAGAATTTTTTTATAGAAAATATATGTTTATTGTGTAAAACTGATATATATTATTTTATTCCAAGTAATGCCCTTTGCTATATATGCACTTTCCCCATCTCTCTGGCAATTTGTAGGTTTCCCAGCTAGTGCTTGTCACATGGATGCAAATAAGTAGTAATCAGATAAAGCCAAACTTGGTGAAAGAATTTCCCTACCAAATGCCTCAATCCTCATTTCGTTCTGCCAAGTGTGATGGGGCATTGTTGTGGAGCAAGATCTTTCGAGTGTCATTTATTGAGATTCTTGTCATTTTTTGTGTAAAGCTTGATTCAAATTAATTATCTATTGTTCGTAGTGCTCTGTATCAACAGTTTCCTCCGATTTTAGCAGCTCATAGCAGATTAAAACTAAGTGATTTCCCATGGTTTTTACACCTCAGATTCTTGAAGTAAATTAATTTTTTCTTGCCTGTCAGAATTCAGGTAAGAAGAAATCACTATTTAATAGGACTAGAAGTCACGATTCAATGAAGAAATGACTTCCTTTAATAATTGGAAAGCAGCATTTGGCAAGAGGTTTATCGAGCTTCCTGCTGCCTGTCAATCAGTTGGTGAGGTTCCCATTTTCTGATCTTCTGTAACTTTCCCATGGCTTTTAAACGAATGTAGACGGTTTATTGTGTCACATTTAATTAATCTGTTTAAGGGTCATCCTCATCCAATTTCAAACGTTTTAGAAAGTTTTTTTTTTTTTCAGATGGAAACAAAAAACCGAAAATGCTGCTTGCAAATCATAATTTTCTTGGCACAAAAGTTGACAAGTTCAATGCCACTATACATATGGTTGTGGAATGAAACTGACGTAGTTCTGATTTGGAAATCTTTATCAGATGTAAACAAAAACAAATTCCACCTTTGGTATCTGCATTGATTGTTACCCCCTTAGGTGAATTCTGGTTTCATATTTACACACCTCATACAGACAGATTCAAATACTTTATTATTGATGTATTCACTTGTAAAATATTGCCATTTTTGTATGTGTATTTTTAATCTTTATCAATTCAAGATCAATTATTCTTTATTCTATTCAAATTGAGTACATTTTACAATTGCTTTTAAATAATTATAACTCAAATTTTGTATTATTTGTCAAAATATCCATAATAACTGAATTATCATCCTTTGGACAATAACTCTTTAAGATAATATCATTTTTATATTTTATGTAAAATGTAGCTAGTACACCTGTAGAAAAATCACTTTAATTTATATCCAAGTAATGTAAACATACTTGATTGTGGCTGGAAAGTTTAGTATATATTCTATGATAGGTTATAGATGTGTACCCTGGCATTCTGTTAGGTGTTGTATGAAAATGCCTGATAGTTATTGTTAACATAAATGGCTGTAATAAGTTTGTAAATATGGTTGATTGGCAAAGTTTCATGGATGTAGTTAGCTGTGCAGATATAGTATTCCCCCATGACGCAATAATATCTGGAACCTCAAATATTATTAAATTATTAAATAGGAGTAATCTAGATTCTTGGACTCAAACATGTTGTTAAAAATAGAATATTCAGACAAATATTATTCGTATAATTACATAGGCATGGCAGTTGGAATAGTGTATAAAGGCTTAGCTGGAATAAATACATATTAACTTGTTAATTGGTATTTACCAATACTTCTTCCGGGTTCAACCGTGTCTTGGAGTTTTTAGGTGCCAAGCTTTCGCACATCAAGTAATGGCTTCTTCAGGGCTGAACGGAGAATGATCCCTCATTCTCCATTCAGCCCTGAAGAAGCCATCACACGATGTGCGAAAGCTTGGAACCTAAAAACTCCAAGACACGGTTGAACCCGGAAGAGGTATTGGTAAATATGTTTAAGGACCGTGGAAGCCTACATGAACATCTTGTTAATTGGTGCTGATTACTTGTTTTTGTTGTTAGCTGTTCATACATGGCTGATGGTATAGTGTACATGGTTATTGTTAGAGAGAAATTTAAAGTGACGGAAGGAGCTTCAATGATTAGTGCTTTATTAAAAATACAATGACAATAATTACTTACTTTGTTCATTGTACATTTGTCTGTTACAGGACAGTGGGATTGTAGAGCCAAATGAAACAGATGTTTTGAATTCTATAGAGGTTGGGGAGGCAAAAATCACGATTGCTCAGGATTTTGGTAGTGTTATTGAAGTCCCAGAGGTGAGAGAAGGGTCAGAGAACTCCTCTGATTCTGTAGAAGAATTGTATAAGAAAAACCGTGATTATCTCAAGGTAATTTTTTTCGTGGTATTGTGATAAATATTCGATTTTATCAGTCCTTTACAATATTTTAAGTTTCGGGTAAATGTTTTAAACTAAGTATTATTTTTTTCTTTGGGGATGTTGGTGTAGATGTATGGGCTTAATGTGTAATAAAAGATCCTTG
Source organism: Oncopeltus fasciatus (assembly GCA_000696205.2). Lineage (NCBI taxonomy): Eukaryota > Metazoa > Arthropoda > Insecta > Hemiptera > Lygaeidae > Oncopeltus > Oncopeltus fasciatus. The sequence goes on along the minus strand of KZ810932.1, from coordinate 11,907 downwards.
CCTATTCAAAGTAAAAATATATTTTTGCAAAATCTATACCATACTTACTTTACTTTATACTTATATTTCTGGCAATTTATACCATTTTGAGTTGTTTTATACAATAATATAACATTTAAGCTACCAAAACAATTATTTAAAAATATATACATTTTTTTTATAACCTTTATTTACATATTACATTCTCTTAAAAATAAAATAAAACATTTTGTAATTTGATTACAATGAATAATAATAAAAAAATAACAATGAAGTCACATGAGGAGAGAAGGTGACCAGTGACACCACTAATATAAGCATATTTTTTTCCACATATCTTTTATAGAAATTTATAAATTAGTGAATACATTTTAATCTATATCTACATATAATCAGTTTTTATTGTTATAATATTTTCTTTTCATTATCTATTTAATTACTAATATTATTTCACTGCCTTTATCTACCAAAAACTTTTACTGGCCTTCACCGATATGAGAAGCTAAACATATGATGCGTTCAAAATTTACAAACACACATTCAATCATGCATGTATATTTGTATAGGAACAATGCTGAGTTAGAAGGGTTCTTTAAAAGAGGACATTGATAGTGAATATCTATTTTCTGTCATTTTTCAACCAAAGTATCTATTTTATGTTTTCTATAAGAGTTTAAAATTATTATACGAATTCAAAAAGGCAAGGGGTACTTCAAAGAGAACATGGAGAGAAAAAATAGATAAGTCTTATCAATAATTTTAATTTTTTCCTCTAATCAACTGTGAGAGAAGTTATTTTTGGCAATATGGCAATATAACCTCGGCACTTTTTAAGACTTCATGTGAGTTTTCTGCTTTCAATATTTATAATGCCATCACCAGAATTTGATATTACATGCTGAGCATCTCATAATGTCATGTGATGACGGAATTATATAAGCAAAAACAATACACACAAGACATATTTAAAATGTCTAAGTAGGGGGAGGAAAGCTTCAATGAAAGTTGTAGCTTATTCGATTCATATATATTTATATGGAAATCATATAAGTAGTTAAAGATTTAATTTATCAATGTACGAAGATAGGCACTAAACATTAGCTGCGGTAAGGACAATAGTGAATTCAATTTAACACTCTTAGTTGAATACTGTATTATATTCATGTAAGTAGTTGTAGTTGATTCTTATAGATAGTTCTATAGTTCATGCAAGTAGTTAAAAATGTATTAAATCAATGGATGAAAAGGGATATTGGACATGGGTTGCTGAGGGCATTATCTGAAAATAGTTAAAAATTTTAAGAGAGTTATTTCTTAAACAGATCATACTGTTGTTTTTTTTCTATAGAATTCAGAGATTATAACCTATGTCTAAATATGATGGTGAATTTATGTTGGTGGTTCAGTCTATGGCTAACGGCTGTTGAAAAATAAAAAAAATGAAGTCGATGAATTACTGAATTTCAGATAATTACAGATTTATTTAACCCAATATGAGATGTATAACAGATTTTAATGAATCTATAAGTCCAAAGGATTCTGTTCATATAGATCTTTAGTAGCTTACTTAATGAAGACGATTCTAAGCGGTGGATAGAGAACAAGATAATTAATGACAAAGAGATTGACCAATATAACAGAACTGAAAACTAAAGTTCAATTACATTTTTGTTATATTTCGTCGAAGAGCAGACTATATATGGCGAACTGGTCATTATTTATTGCAATATAATTAATGGAATTCATCAGTATAGGTTAAGGTATGTCCAATGTTCGTGCTTATAAAAAGATACAAATTAGTTTCTTTCGTGCCAGGGCTATAATAACGTATGGTTATTCGTTATAGGTAGTGCGTGCAGGCAATATTTTATTATAATATCAAGTTATTTTTCATCCCTTTAGAAGTCATAAGAAATAAAATAGAATTTGTAGATATAAGATCTACCCACATAACAATATACCAAAAAAATTGTTAGTTTAAGATCTACACCTGGAAAACTCAACTGAGCAGTCTTGATGAAAATAATAATCAATTTTATACACTTGATTTAAAAAATAAAATAAAATATAAAACATTCTGTATAAAATAGTAGGTATATATTCGCCATAATTTAGAATCACAAAATAAAATTCAATAATTTTGGATGGTTTTTCCCCCCTTAAACCATTCTGAAATATGTTTGAGTCATTATCATCTGATTTATGAAATTCTTTCAACATTTTGATTTTTTTTAAAGTGGCAAAATAAAAATAAAATAATATTATAACAATAATGGGATAATTAAAAAAAAAGATTAATTAGTAGATTAATTCTGTTGAATTTTTCATTCTTATCTCAATTTTGAACGAGGAATATTTTTAGCTTTACCAATGTAGGTTAAAGATTTGCTGTCATTTTTCAAAAGTCGCGTAATTTACCATCGTAGTAAAATATACAAAACATATATACTGTGCAACCAATATCTTTAAGACAAACTATAAAGCGTATAAAACCATTCCAGATCTGAGAACGTTGGCTGTCCGGAGCTCATTAACCTGCCCGATACTGTACATATAGTTTCTGTTATAGTGTTTTAGGGCAGCTCTGAGGGGCCTTCAGATATTGGGCACACCGTACTTTTTCTTAGGCCAGAGCGCGTTCAGACAAATTTATAGGTCTGTGTGTGACTGTACATATATGTCCTACTACGCGTGAGGTATCCTTCTCTTAGAACAATAACTCAAGTTCTTTAAGTAAATGCACTATCAGATACATTTTTATCACAGAATTAAGGTTTTTACACATTTCTTCGTACGCTACTTTCCTTTCAGCTTTAGGGAAGGTAACATGGATTGCAAAATAAGTAGATTGCACACTTAAGGATTAGGATTAGGATCAGGGTATAGGGCATTAACATCATGGTTATTATACCCTGACTGTTGGGGTTTATCTAGGGCTAAATCTATTATCCATATTTTAAATGTTTTCCGTTTTTTAGTGCTTGTTTACATTACGCTATATAGTACTTGGTGTGCAATAAGTTATATTCGTACACACAAATATAGATACAAAACCATTTTAAAAGCAGAAATATAAATTATTTAACTCAAAAAGTAAATTAACAATTAAAATTGAAACAATTAATAAACAATCTTAATATAGCAACGCTATAATACAATTAGATTTATATAGTGAATACTATAATAAAACATAAAACAAAAACAAACAACAACAACAAAATGCAAAAAAAAAAGAAAGGCATAGTTGTTGTTTTTTTTGGGGGGGGGGGGAAGGGGCATATGTAGTCATTGAGTTAGAGGATATATTTTAAGCTTTAAAAATTTCATTAATGGCGATTTTTCCGAAGTGGAAATTGTTCAAGAAATGGTGTTATGTTTAAATGGTTAGTAAGTTGGTTGGCCGTTGAATATTGCGCGTGAGAATAATCAGGGTTTCAGCCAGGATAAGAAAAATACTTTACTATTGCTATATATGATACATAATATAGGTCATGATCGGGGTAATAATGATGTATAGAGAGATCTCTGGGAAGATATCCCTAAGATAAAGATGCCTGAGATGTGACCATAATCCACAATCAAAAATAAATGTTGGTAATAATAAAATGTAATAATTGTCCAATGATTTTAGAGTATTTTATTTTTCTCATACTGGCCGAAACCCTGATTATTTCTCATGCGGAAATGGTATGATTAACATTTAATTCACATTATTCCTTCCTTCGATTTTCTTGTGATTTACATTAGGGGGATTTGTTTGAATTATTAAATTCGAAAACTACAGACATAAAAAATATTCTAAAACTTTCACAATTAGAGCAATTGATTACCATGAATGGTTTGTGAGCCTTCCTTAAAATTATTAGTTATATTTAAGATCTACTCATATATTTTTGGAAGGAAACATTTAAAATTCACTGTATTTTCAAATATCTATTTTTTCCCTTCATATGCATACTGCCAGCGGGACCTTTTGAGTGTACTTACTCTAATTCATAAAGAATTTTTTTTAAATATAAAATTAGAGAAAAATAATGTTTGTTTTTTTCTTTAGATATTCAGGAATCACCTGGATCTCTAAATGAAATAATTGTAAGGTTAGGTTAGGTTAGTTGTCTCATACATATGCATTTCTGTCGAGCTATTTCCTTGGTTTCCCTTTTTGAGATCTGTAGGCATTGGGCGTCTGCATAGTGGAGGCCATCCTTGGAGGGGNACCTTGGGTTCCATCTTGACTCACGACTTACATGGGGCGAACATACTAAAATTAAAAGACAAGAACTCAATCGGCGATATGGACTTCTATACAGACTCATGAATAAGAAGTACAATCTTACGATAGAGAAAAAACTGACGCTCTACAAAACCTTATTATGACTAATCTGGAATTACGGAGAAGAAATCTGGGGTGCTGCCAAGCCTTCCAACATCCAAAGAATCCAGTCCTTTCAATCGAAAACCCTGAGAATAATCGCAAATGCACCCTATTACGTATCCAATTCATCCCTTCACCACGATCTTAATATTCCTTTTGTTCAAGACCATATTTCTTCCCACTTCATCCTTTTCCACAGTAAACTGCCATACNGAGCGGTAAAAAAAAAATATATATATATACATAAGAACTTTCTTCATGTGTATTAATTCCACCATGGATAATTACAAAAGGAATATTTTGTGCTAAAGCTAATTCCTCATGCCCTTAAATTGTGGCATGGAATTGTTAGTTTATTGCAGACAAAGGCGTTTTAAGACAGCCACCGAACTACCCCTCGCTCCATGCTTCTCTGCATTATAAATCCAATTCATGAGAACCTGCCACACTTTAAAGAAACCCCAATAAAGGAAAATAAAGGGGAACGAAAAAAGGGGGAGAGAGAAAAAAAAAGCACTAGGGGCGTACAGCTTAACATCTTATAAATATACAATGGATGCGGAGGGGGGGCGCAGATCTAAGGCCTGACCGAGCCGTGGACGCACGAATTACTTGTGACGTGAAGATTGGCGAGAATGTGAGTACTCTGCTCTGAGATGTGCTATGGACCTTTGGAAGGGATGTTTGCAGGTTAGCCATCATTCTTGCCGTACAAGGTCCATGGAGGCCTTATCT
>KZ810931.1:22974-33280 GCA_000696205.2 Oncopeltus fasciatus | reverse complement strand
ACTGACTTCCTCAAATAAATTGGTTGGAACTTGAACAATATTATGTAATACAGTGACAAACAAAACTGTTTCACATATAAATTAGAAAACTGTGAAGTGATAAATGCCCGGATGAATTCTACTTTCTATCATTCCTTTAGTAATCCGTCTTCATTGGTTTCTGCAAACCATCTTCTGTTGGCGAGCGCTTTCGGACATTGTGGCCGAATACATGTGTTCACTGTCACTATCTGTATTCAACTGTTGAACAGTGTCCGAAAGCGCTTGCCCACAGAAGAGGGTTTGCAGAAACCAATGAAGAACCTTTTGTTCGTACACATGACATTTCAATTACTTTCAACAAAGATCTTTCGATCTTAAATAAACTCAGCTCNTGCCATGTGATATATCACATCTTTTACACAGCTCCAAATTGAGTTTAAGGAAATAATAAGTTTTTAAAAGTCGTGTTAGAGTATTCATATAAAACTTTTTAGTGGGAAATATGCTAAAAGAAGTAATTTGCTAAATTAATTTGAAAATAGAATAACTTGACTTCAATATGAATTTAAGCAATCGATTCAAAAGCTCTCAAATGATAAAATGCCCGGATGAATTCTACTTTCTATCATTCCTTTAGTAATCCGTTTTCATTGGTTTCTGCAAACCATCTTCTGTTGGCGAGCGCTTTCGGACATTGTCCATCTTCATGGCCGAATACTTGTGTTCACTTTCACTGTCTGTATTCAACTGTTGAACAGACAGTGACAGTTAACACATGTATTCGGCCAAGAAGATGGACAATGTCCGAAAGCGCTCGCCAACGGAAGATGGTTTGCAGAAACCAATGAAGAACCTTTTGTTCGTACACATGACATTTCAATTACTTTCAACAAAGATCTTTCGATCTTAAATAAACTCAGCTCTACAATTCACATGTAAAAGTGATAGTACAAAAACTAATTAAAGCTTCTAAAACGTAAAATTAAAAGCTGATGATTAAAAAAAACCTGAACTCCTAATTAACTAACTCCTAGAATATTTAATCCACTTAATTTTTAAACTAAGTTTTTACTCGCCCATTACATATTTGGTTGTTCCCACTCTTGGTCCGATTTTGTTTGTCAATAAACTTAGCATTTAGTTTTGCAATTAGAAGCTAGTTGCGAATTTCATTAAGAAAAACTGAAAGCTTTGGCCTTTAGAGCATTGAAAAACACACATAAATTTTAGTGTCCTTAATTTTTGATGTCAATCTGCTAGGATTGAAGATTTTTTAAATAAATCTATAATGGGAACAAAAGTTGCTACACTTCTACAAGACAATCTTCCATCTTAGAAAATCGCTATGAAATTAGGATGCTTTAAGAGTTTGTTGTTTGGAATTTAGAGAAACAGGAGGGGATAAAGTCTTGGACGAAAATGATTTGGAGGTCATGAAGTTCAAACATATGAGTGAGCTTTGAAATAGTTCTTAAGACTTTGAACTGGAAGTCTTAGATGCGTCAGATACTAGAAACTTAGCGGCGCTCAACAGTCCTTACAGGTTTAAGTAAATCCATAATTTGTTTTCATTGATATATTTTGTTCTCCGTCCGAGAAGTCTATGTATGTACTCGAAACAGTTTACATCTTGTCATTTCTGTCTTATGTGTTCAGTATTGTTTTGCATTATGTTAAACGTTGGGATTGGATTGAGTATAAGGTATTTGGTAATAAAATGCAAAAATGAAAGAAACTTGGTTCAAAGTAACAAAACACTTGGCTTTCATTTATCACGTTCTACGCCAATTAGCAATAATGTTAATAAAAACCCCTGATCGTTTTTTTTAAAGTTTACTATGGGTTCTGAATGAAAGAGATGACTGCCATATTTTGTGCAAAGTTTGCAAGGAGGGTATTTGCATTGGAGAGGTTACATTAGCAGTGTACTACTCCTGCTTCTAAAGGACTGTAGGTATTCCGAGTCCTGCCGAGTTAGGAAATAATTGTCGAACTGATTTATGTCTGTACAGATATTCCTTGTGCTGTACTAAGTCCAGTGATACACATCCAGAAACGTACTCACTCGTCAGTCCTCTTCTCAAAGGGACTATGGAATGCGATAATGCCTTGCTGGGAAGTTCAGTAATAGAAGCGGTGAAGGTTCATAAGGTAAGAATAGGAGGGCATTTCTGGTGGTTTCGGGGAAAATATTGCATTGGATGATTCCCAAAACAAAAGGATGTATTATTACATAAGTACTTGAGAAATATTATTGCCATTCTGGTGGAGAATCGTATGTGGAATAGATAGCAATTCCTCAATTCTATTCCAGTATTCCATCAAGAAATTACCTAAAATCAAATCGCCAGTCTTACATACATTTTATGACCACCTATTCATCCATCTTTTCAACTAATACTTATTTTTCTTTTACTGAGAGGTAAAACCATCGTTGCGTATATATCGACCTAAAGATATCTTCTAAACCGGATGTTCTGTCATCTTTAGATCACAGTTTAAAAATTATAATATAAGAGAGAAAAATCCTACCTGCAAACCGAACCTTCCATCCTAAACCTAAATCTTCTAATGCCCAAACTCCTAACCTGGTTACTGAATATTTCCCCGGGGTAGAAGGTATCAAGAACAAGATACACGAAGCCCTCCCTATTATTCAGAACAATCCATTCACCAGCTCCCTACTACCAAAGAAACCTGGCATTACGTACAGGAAAGCTCCCACCCTTCAAGATATACTAAACAGAAAAAAAAACCTGTTTCTTTCAAAACCCTCACAAATTTAACAAAATAAGGTACTTGGCTTTGTAACAAAAGCAGATGATTAAACCTGTCCAATTAAAAAAACTGGCAACACGTTCTCCAGTGTCAACACCCACTTGACATATAAGATCTAATCCTCATCATTATGCACATCCAAAAATTGTGTATATCTGCTTCAATGCAATTTTTGTCCTGCTTTTTACGTAGGAAAATGTACTACGCCCCTAAGTATCAGAATTAATANTATATATATATATATGTAAGTTCTGTATTCTTTCTAATAAATTTAGAAATGTATATCTTGAGTAATTTAATGTACTTTAGCTGATGACTGATACCGTAATAAATATAGGAGAATTTAAAAGTCTTGCTCAGGTGTAAAAATTGATGATTTCTTGGGAAAACTTCAATTTTGGATTATGGATTATTGTTAAGATGAATGAAGTAAGGTCAGGACTCCTCTGTGGCTACTTAGGTAAGCGTGAAGAGAGAAGTAGTCGAAGACCGACGAGGAATTTAATATGAAAACGTGCAATCGGAATACATACATACACACATACATACATTTATTTGATTCACCATTCCTTTCCCTCTCAAAACATTTCCTCTCTCAAGGTGATTCTTTGGCACACAGGTGGAACTGTAGTCAGCATGATTTTTACTCAAATATTAGACTAAGAGCTGAAGTAGTTTTCCCACCTGACGCTATTCTGAACCTAAACGAGACCAGTCCATAACAATGGATAACAATCAAAGTAAAAAAAAAATTGTTTCTCCAAAATTCTGGGGAAATTAAAATGATAGAAATATTTAATTTATAGTTTGATGATTTTAGTTGGGACTCGGTAAAAAAAAAAATAATACAAATTAAATTTTAAAAAAGTCTATTTAAAAAAAAAAAAAAAGATCATCTGCCGTTTCGGCTTACATTGTAAGCCATCTTNCCTCCCTCCAAGACCCTAAGTGGTTGAAAGGGATGAAAAGGGGTTTGAACATATACCCACAAAAGGAAATTCATCGTGTTGCATACTATGAGATTTTTTGATACTAAAATGTATCTTGGGGATCGACGTTTACACACATGTCTGTCCCTGATGTCTTTATTCATATTGAAAACCATTAATGCTTCATTTCACTGAGCAGGCGCAACAAAGCCTAAGCATGTGGAGGATTGCTAAGGAGAAGGGGGAGGAGGAGGAGGAGGAGGAGGATTGCTAAGGGATTGCTAAGGAGGCCTAAGGATTGCTAAGGGATTGATAAGGGATTGCTAAGGGATTCCTGTCAGTGCTCTATACCATTACGGGTTTTCAACACTGGTTAACGTATTAGTTGAATTCACAACCGTAGAATGAGTTTAGTGACTAAACCAAGGGATTAAGTAATGAGCCAGTTACTCTTGTTACCGGGGTGTAAGATACAATAGCTTTCTTTGTTCCGTTACAGCGAGCTGATCAAGCCCCAAGGATCAGTCTACGCGACTACTATTACTATGGGAGTGCATAAGCATTCCAGTTTAGTAAATAAACCTTTCATTGAAGGGACAAGGTAGCTGTTGTAAGAGGATTGTTCACCTTCTTGTCCGGTAGGAATCGATAGATAACAGGAGTGAGAAGGTCTCTGGGCACGTCCTTGGGGTCATTGAAGCCGGTGACGTAGCTGACTATCATCCCCACTGAGAGTACTGTTGTAACCCCAATGATGGCATACCACATGTAGGAGATCTGGAGGATCCAGGGTGCTTCTTCACTGAACATACAGGTTGAACATTATAGTGTGCACATTGAGCATGGACATGCAGAATTAGTTTAATAATAAATCATTAGTTATTTCTAATTACATTACTTAAGTCTAAATTACTTATGAGGAAATAGGGAAATAAAATTAAGAATTACAAAATTATTTACTAATTGGAATTGTATAGTTCTTAATTTTATCTTGGTATTCAATTTTTCCAATTTTTAAAAATGTTATTTATAACAGAAAGTTAAAATAAATGTGTCTAAAATTATTTATTATTATTAAATTATATTTTTATTTTTATCAGACTCATATTATTATAATCATGTTTGTACTATTAATGTTTCGTAACTTTTAGATTTTAGTTAATCAGTAATTTACTTTTTATAATAACAGATCGTGGAAATATTAGCGATTGTATTCATTGCAGCCATATTTGAGATTGACGTTGGTTATACTACCACTAGTTGGATGTGAATTCAAATATTTTGAGCTGTACGTCCTCATGGGCATTTTATAATGCACTCACACGCCGTAAAGTTTAAATGCACTGTAATTTTGTTGAAAAACAGATTATTTTCTTACTAATGCTACTCTATGCAGTATATTATTTATTTTTAAATTTTATTTCCTCTGAAAAATAGTTCTCGATTCTTTGTGTCAAATTAATGGAGTTCTGCATATTGGATATTCTTCAAAAAGTCATGGGTCAACGAAATTCGAACGAATTTGTTTGGTAAATTTTCCCCAAAAAAACCAAGTATTAAAATTACCTAAAAATCAAAACATATAAAATACACTAATCGAAGTTTCCATCTTGCATAAACTAAACAAAACCCTCAGCATCTTAGTAAATAAATATTTAGAAATGTACTTTCTAAATAATATAGACCCATACTTCTATTCATCTAACTTTTCTCAATAACGAATTTTTTTTTTTTTTTTCATTTAAAAGGGGCATTCTAAATATTCCAAAGAAAAATAACTAATTATGGCTTCTAGTTCATAACTTAAAAGTTTATAAATACTAATTTTATTTTTGGTTTTTAATCCCACGTAAATTAAAATCAATTAATGCAAGGGAACAGAATAAAAAATCTAACTGTCCCAGCCAGGACTCGAACCTGGATATCCTGCTATCCGGGCAAGCGCGTTATCCTATTACGCTACCGGGAGAGCCAGATAACTTATTAAATTCCCAGCACTACTGTCGAGAGTCTAACCTACGAGAAAGACTATTCCTTTGCATTAATTGATTTAAATTTAAGTGGGATTAAAACAACAAATAAAATTAATATTTATAAATGAAAGTAAATAACAAGAGGCTGGGACGGTTAGATTTATATTATATTCCCTTACATTAATTGAGTTAAAAGTTTATGTTTCCGGCAAATTACATACCGCTCAAACCTGTTCCAGAGAAAATATAATTGGATATATATATAGGAATATTCTGAGGCAGAAGTGGATCTGTTGGAGCTCCTCACCGCTTGAAAGGGACCATGCCATAAGAAGGAATGTCAGATTTTTCTTGCAAGGATATCTTTGTACGTATCCTATGAGGTAATTGACAAGGTGCGTGAAATTCGGCGAGCAAATGCTTCCAGCAATCTTAGCTACTTTTCCTTTTTCAATGTTGCTTGCTAGACAAAAGGCGCTTGTTTATTTCTCAATCCTTACAACTAATCCAGGTGTACTAAGAAAGGATTCGAGATATTTCGCCTCTTAAAGAAACCTTTTATTTGAATAGATCTATATAGCATTGGCCACTTGAAACTTTTACATTAATATCAATAATTTGATATGTGCCTCTTTATTGAGATATTGAAAAAATAAAAATTAATTGCGGATATGCGGGCAGTTTAAGTCATAAAAAATGTTTTCATATATCCAAAGAGCACAAAATGGACACTACAAAATCCACGTGTTCCATAAGGAAAAGAGTTTGTTTTTGCTATATTTTCCTCGTTCAATGAATGTCCGAATCACGCATCAATTTAAACCTCGTTAAAACAGATCAAAATCAGCAGGGTGCTTATTTGAATTTGAATTATGTCCTCGGGGTAATGAAATGCTACTTTCCTGTGGGGTTTTGAGGACTGCTGGTCGAGGCGAAATCCCTCATTTATGGAACGGGGCTAAAATCACGAGTGTGGCGCTAAAGGGGTAAATTAAGACGTGCAGGGGTGAGGCACGTGAGACCAGCCGCCAATGCAGATCAATGGGCTAAAAACGTGACTGAGGCACACCTTTTGGATTCATTAAGCATTGCTCTACTTCTACGAGCAAGGTCGTTTGGATTTGTCTTTTATTTGGGAGTGAAATCAGAAATTCCATACGCTGCTCCCCCCAATCAGAGAGCCAGCCTATTGGTATACAGTGTTCGTGGGGTACCTGTTCTAAATTCCATTCGCTGCTCCCCCCAATCAGAGAGCCAGCCTATTGGCATACAGTGTTCGTGGGGTGCCTGTTCTAAATTCCATTCGCTGCTCCTCCCAATCAGAGAGCCAGCCTATTGGTATACAGTGTTCGTGGGGTGCCTGGTCTAAATTCTATACGCTGCTCCCCCCAATCAGAGAGCCAGCCTATCAAACTGTCTCAGCCAGGTCTCGAACCTGGATCTCCTGCTATCCGGGCCGGTGCACCAAATCCCCGCACTAGTGTCGAGAGTGTAACCTCCGAGGCCGACGAATATATAGTCTTATGCTCGGAAGTGCTGACATTGTCAAGCTGTTTAAATGACTCTCGTTATATAATTTTTTTAAATTTTAGACTATCGACACTAGTGCGGGGAATTTAATAACTTATCATACTGGTCCCGGTAGCATAATTGGTAAACGTACCGGCCCGGAAAGCAGGAGATCCTGGTTCGAGTCCTAGCTGGGACAGTTAGATTTTTTATTCTGTTCCCTTGCACTAAAAATTATCTAAATTTATCTGTGATTATATACCACAAAAAAAAATTTATAAAAGTTACTTTTTATTGATTTTCCACACTGTTCATGTGTATTTATCATTTCAGTTGTATCTCAGGTATATTGAGGACTTGAATGAAACCTAAAGTAAATCTGTAATCCTTGGAGAGACAAAGGCCGAGGAAGCCGGAATAGCTGCAAAAAAAGAAGTGATCTATAAGCCGAGCGGGAGTATTTCATCTAATTGTGGGTGATCTAAGAGTGGGAGTAGGGACACACCCACAATCGTGAGATTTCAATGTCATGCCGGGGACTGCCTCTCGCCGAGTAAGAGACCCTAGGAGGGAGGGCGAAGGGCGCGGCCCGTCCCTCCCCCCTGGGTTTTTGTCGGCCGTCGCTGTGTGTCGCAGTTTCCGCCTCTCGCGATGTCACGATGGGTCGGCCAGAGTAATGCCTTCGCCGTCGTACAACCCGCACGATCCTGTACCGCTGACCTGGCTCGTGAATGCAGGCCGCCAACGAGGAGGCATTTAAATAGAGTTGTACGTATTTCCGTGACAATGTTTACTTCCACCTGCAACCATGTACAAATAATAATAATACATTCCTCCAGAAAATAATTAGCCTCCGGTTTAAATTTAAATCGCGGCACATACGCTTGCAAATAGATAAAGTTAAACGTTGCACACACACACACACACATAGACGTGCAATAAATTCACCCCCACCCACCACCCATTTAAATTTATATCATAGAAAGCATCCAAGAGCACATACGTACACTGATTACACAAACTCTCATATCAGTAACTTGTTCCTGAGTTATAAATCGCAATCTATTGATCATCTGGACATGCTCATGCACAATTAATGTTTTTCTAGTCCAGAATGTGAAGAAAAATGTTTCCAGTTTGACACAAAATATGATAGGTACTTTATAAATTCTTATTTTTAAATCAAAATAAATAAATATTTACAATATATATATATCCTGAATCTTGAGTCTGGNAAAATTATATATATATTGGAGAAAACTTTACTCATAATCCAAAAAATACAATTTAAAAAATGTATATTTTTTAATTATATGCCGAACCCCAACAAAACATCTACTTATTATCCCTACGCTCAAAACTCTCCATTTTTACACATATATATTTAACGATACTGAAAGAATGATATAATAATAAATTTATTTTTAAAGTATAAAATATAAGACAGCACTGTGATAACCATCTTTGGTACAGTGTACTCTAAAGTAAAAGTAAAGGGAACGAAAACAAAACAAAATTTGAATATTGAAAATAAAAGACCGAGGGAAGGTGTGCGCGAAAATGTATTATAGAAGTGAAAATTATACTTACAAAACCCAATTGAACGCAAATTGTACTTGATTTTACTTGACATTGCTTTCTTCAATACTGGTGTAACTTGTAATCCCCTGCCCTCTCACTGAGCAATAGATGTTATCTTCCCAAGGTACCACTTTGGGATTACTGTAGAATGGAATTGTTAGACCATTTTAGTTGGGGTTCGGTCAAGGTAGATACAAAAATATACAAATTAAAAAAAAAAGTTTTTTTTTTTAAAAGAGAATTTATAGAGATTTAAAAAAAAACAATTTGAAAAAAAAAACTATTTGAAATACATGCAGACAACTTATTCAAAAATAATTGTTATTCAATTATTTTTCAATAAGTTGTTGTCTGCATGTTTTTAAATTCTCTTACATAGCTTTCTACATTCATAATTTTGATATTAAATTACATTATTGTAATTTCCTATTATATTATTGTCAATTATTGTTGCATTCTCATGACATTGTATTTCTACAGCCCTGAAGATGGCTTACAATGTAAGCCGAAACGTTTGCACATAATCTTTTAAAAAAAACACTTTTTTGAAATTTGTATTTTTTGTTTGGATCTACCTTGACCGAACCTCAACTAAAATCATCTAATAATAATATCTAGGGTCAAAAAAACTCTTCTTTTGTAGAATGGAATATACATCTTAGCGGTCTTCTGATTAGTACAGGGATTCTGTTATAGTTTTCATAATTATCTCTATCGTAGACTTCTCTTTCAACACTTGAAAGTCTTCAGAACGGTACAAAATATATAATCCAATATTAATGATCAAACATTTCTGAAAGCAATGACTAACCAGGTGGTATGTGACGAGTTCCAAAATTACCAACATGCGGTAAAATCTTTAAAAAAAAAAAAAAAAAAAAAAAAAAAAAAAACCACCTTTAGGAGTTTAAATCAGATCCACTTTTGTAAGAACTACTACTGGTACAGATGTTCTGGTCCTGGGTGAGTTAATGCTCTCACCACCATCTGGTGAAGAACTAATGGTGATGGCTTCCATCTCCCGTGAAACCCGCCTCCATCATGCATGTGTCACTTGGGCAACAAACATCCAGCCTTCTTCAACTTGGAATGAATGAATTTAAAATCATCAGTTACTTCTTCCAACCCAGATCAAACCTAGAGAAGAAGTACACTGTTACCTACCTCAACCGTTACCTATTTCAGAGAACGGTCTTAAACGGTACTTCAAACTTCATTATTAAACATTAATACACCTTAAATGTATTGATACATTCAATAACTATCCATTTAATATTGCAATTTATTATTATTTATTGTTTTTCTGTCTAATAGTATGCCTTTTTTTTATTAATCTGTATTTATTACATTCTGTTACTTAACATCTTGTAATTTTATGATATGATATAATATAAATTAAAAAAGAAGGTGGCATTACTCAGTAAATTGGAATTCCGACCAACACTCAGCCATTCATCAATTCTCTCTCTCACTCTCTCTCTCTCTCTCTCTCCCTCCCTCTCTCTCTCCCTCTCTCTCTCTCTCTCTCTCTCTCTCTCTCTCTCTCTCTCTCTC
>KZ810928.1:17733-30647 GCA_000696205.2 Oncopeltus fasciatus | reverse complement strand
ATGTATACCTATTGTAAAACGAACAATGAAAGGGCCTAAAAAAAGCTTAGACATAAGTAGTTTTGACTTCATTCTAGGTTTTCAATTGACAGTAGTAACTAGGGAATTTAGAGCTCATTACTTTTGAAAAACTAGGATGTCTACTTTAATATTAATAAATACACTCTCTCTTATAGTGACATTTCATTGGTTGGCAAATAGTATTTTGGAATATTTAATTTTATTTAAAAATTAATTTTCGAAATTGAAAATGATTGAATAAAGTTACTAAAAGATTTAATACACTAAAAAAAGCGTTCGAGATATTTAGCTGAGAGCCAACCTCACTCATAAGAAACTTTTTAGGGAACTTCTGAAATCCTTTGTTTCGTTATTTTCTTTAGAAAATTATGTATTTCATAATAATTTTCTATACACCCTTCTAAATAATAATTATAAGCTGTATTAAATCTATTTATTTTTATTTAAATAGAGAATCCTAGTTTTTATTTTTTATTTCCAGTGTATTAAAATAAATGCAACTATAAAGCATGGCCAGAAGCCAATTCAAGTAAGAACAAAGTACACTTTTACGATTGCTATGGTGCTAAATGCCGAGATATGGAACAAATAAATTTAATTATAATTGGAATTGAGTTTAGATAAGCGCAAAAGCTTAAAAGAGGAAAAATAGTTTAGTTTGTATTTATTTTAAATGTTAGACTTGGTGGACTGAAGTCTTTCATGAGAAGCGGAAGCCTTATGTTTCCGGAACCTCTTTGGAGTGATCCTCCATTCGCGAGTGGGGTGAACATAGCTCAGGTGAACTAAATCAGCTGTTTCTTGCGGGAGGTTCTCAGATATAATTTTTTTATCTCTTCAGTCCGCCCCATCCCCGATATTTACTCACATCCAACGCTCTCCCTTCATCTAGAACTCCTGGACCTCCTTACCCAGGGATATGTTCACTGTTATTCCGAAGTGAGTATATGTTATTCACGCGAAACACTATCTGATTGTTACCTGCCTTACAACTCTCTGATTAATATTGATTGGAAGCGTCCCAGTTGCCAAATTTATACTGCTACTCATTTTTTTCCCTAACGATTATAATGCAAATTTTTTTAATCTTCTTGTAGAATTTTCCATTTTTATTTATGGAATAGCCTGTTAAAAATTTTTCTTCTTAAACTACGTTTTAGTCAATTTTTTAATCCATCCCTTTCTTTTTTTTTTCTTTTTTTTTTTAAGTTTTGATATTTTTTTTATATTTACCTTTTAATTGAAATTTGGCTTATACGTTTATCTCCTCTTTCAATTTGGAGTCTCATCCTTTGTAAGGTATGATCTAAAAATAGAATTACATCCCTTTATATTGTATTTATTAATATTAAAGTAGACTGCCTAGTTTTTTTTTCTAATTATAAATTGGATAATGTTTCATGTTCCTGTTTTAATATACTTTGTAATTTGTTTTGGCATGAAATAGATTTCACAATTATTTTATTATTACACACAAAAGTTGTAAACAAATGTATAAATAAATCACTTTCTCTCTTGCACTTTGCTGTTTAGAGCTATTTATTATATACTTTTTTTTAAAAATTTATATAAGTTTTATGTAACTTATTATTTTAATAAATGGGATTGCTTTTTATTTATTTTTTTTATTTTATTAATTTAAATTGTGTATGTTGTACATTATTATTATATTAGTACATATATACTATGAGAGCACATTGCAAGATGCACGCTGTGCAGGATGTAATTTCTAAATAAATAAAATAAAAATTGAAAGTTAAAAATATATACATTTCACCGTACCTTATTTCTAGTTTCTTCAATATTNAAAATATACATATATGAAAATATATAATAAATTAAAATCAACAATAAAACAAATAAATGGTCATCACTGTGCAGGGAGAAGGGGCCCATCCACCCCACTCCCAATAAGTTTAGGCATTAAGACCCAGGAGGTCGCGAGGCCATATAAACGTAGATAATAATTTTATAAATTTGTCTTCTTTAAAACCCTAAAAATCTTCAAATAAAAAAAAAAAAAATTTCTTCAACTATTTGCAACGAAAAGCATAAATACAATATTTGCTTTCTTTCTGTTTTCAAAATTAAACCACTTTTGATTGCACTCTTAAATATCTTCGTATATATGCATTTTATTTATAAATGTCTAAATGTTTTAAATTGTCATTGTACATTGTGATTAAATGAGTCAAGTTTATTCACAAGCCAGAAAGAACAATGATCATTGAGGACTTGACTTGCTGGGAAAGAAAGGTCGGTAACCACTTTCAGATCGCATTTCAAAATTACTACCAATTGAGCCATTGAATCATCCAACGGTTTGGAAACAAGCAGGAATGCCAAATTTGGTTTTATTTATTTACTCTTTATCTAGTTTTGTGCAATCATTTAGGTTCATGAATAAAGGTGCTATCCTGAAGTAGTAGCCATATTCTAGACACCTATGAAACTAGAAAGGCTTTTACTTCTTAAAATGCCTGCCAATGGCGAGAGTCGAACCCGCAGCGCCTGGCTTGTGAATATCAAACTGATCCTCTCAACATTAATTTTTAATAACATATGGGTTGAAGAAGAAATAATTTAAGGCTCGTTATTGATTATATCATTTTTTTTTTTTTTTTTTGTTTTTTTTTAACATCCCATGAAAATACTTTGTGGTCATGAAGGAAGAGGCTGTCTTGGCTCTCCAGCTCTAAATATCCTTAGCCATGGGCAGACTTTTATTAATGGAGATTGAAAGACCCCATCAGATCTGGATTAAGTTGGTGCTCTATTTAAATGTTTTATAATTGTACTGATTTACACAGCACAAGATGAACATTAAGTACTTCTTGTTGGAATAACATGATTTAAATTCAGTGCATTTATGTTCCCTAAAGAAATTGAAACTGAATTCTCTCAAGTATTTGTGAACAATATTTTAGTTTTTAATGGTTGTATTATTTATCCAACAGATTATAAATAATTTGATTGTCATGATTGCTTCATTGATTTTATTTCTTGATTAACTCCTTACTTTATTGAACAGGTTTTACCTCTGTTAGTCACCCTACTAAAAGGTTGTTTTTTGTTTTTTTTACTCACTATTCAATAACTGCACAGTATAAATTTGCATATTTATTTTACAAAGGCTTGTAAAACACCATTAATTATTTTGAGAACATTAATAAGATTATTCAAAAATAAAAGGGAAAAATTATGTTGTCCGCTATACCTTCTATTTCGGAATACAGAGTAAATGTGGGTGTTTCTGATTTTTAAAATTTTGTTACAAGAATCAGCTAGGAAAAATACTGTTAAAGCAGTCTTTATTGCAGTTATCCAAATAATTCTCAATTTTATTTTAAAGGTATTGCTATTTTTAAAATATATTTATTATTAGATAAATATGTATTGTATTTATATTTTTATTAATATTCCAATCTATTCTTGACACATTAAAAATAAATTCATACATTTTATCAAAACCAAACATTTCTTATTACAAGTCATGTTTTTTATATATTGTATTAAATATTATAAATGAAAACAATCTGCAGAACTTATATAAATAAACTGTTTTCTAGAAATGAAAGATTCATCTGAAGTGTCAAATTGATAAGAATATAAATTTTTTATAATTTAGATAGAAGATAATTTACTAGTTCTGTTTGAAATCTAATATTTTTCTATTCTACTGAACTAATAGATGGAATGTTGTTTTATTCCATAAGGTTTATCTTTTATTTAGCTTCATTTCCTGTTCAAGTTACAATAAGTAAACTGTTTGGTGTTGATGAATAAAGATAAGATATCAAGCAAGAGGAAAACCTCAATATTAATATTTTTCTTTTCTTTTATTTGTAGTGGATGAAATTATTTTTATTATTTTTTTAAAACATTTTATTCCAGTAGCTTTTTCAGCTGGATAATATTAGAGTAATATTGGAAAAATTACTTTTTCTGGGATAAAGTTAAGAAAAAAATTTTTTCATATAATCTGTGAATAATAGTTTTATTATTAATAACAAACTGCATATAGTCAACTATTCCCTTTATTCTTATGTTTATGGTTTAATTGCATTTTTAATTTGAACAATAATAATACTTGGGGGTTTGAAATTTGAGTGCATGTGTATGTACCATGTTATCTGCAATGTGTGAAATAAAGAAACCTAATGTGGTTTTATTAGATGTTTTGTGTTGGTTCAAGGTCCTACTTTGACAGAACACAAACAAAAAAAATCTAATAATAATATCTACGGTCAAAAAACTCTCCATTTGAACTAATGTGGTTTCTTTTCACAATCTGTTAAACATGTTCATTTATAATCTAAAAGGTTATTTTCACAAACAATGAATATAGAACTATCATACCTTCTATTATCCGTCTTTATAGTATAGTATATAGTGGTTGAATAAAAGTAGTTTACCTGAAATTAAAAATTTAAAAAAATTATTTTCATGACTTAGCTAACTTAATTTGTATTTAATTTAAACAAAAATTGACTTACATCATTAAAATAAATAGGTGATTGAGATTCGACCTTGGAATTTAAAGGAATAAAAACAAATTTATAAATCAAAAACCTTATATTATTGCCAATGTTTCGACTTTGTTCAAGGGTTGGTGGATGGAGAGTCTCCTGCCCTGGGATAACTTTTTTTTTTTTTTTTTTGAGGTAAGCTGTGAATTATTTTTAAACTTTCATTCTTTTTCTTTTTATCTTAAAATTTTTATATTTTTTAGGGTACTTCTAGTGTCCATGAAATGTATGGTGATCTTTCAAATATAAAGATCTTAACTTTAGCTCCTGAAAAAGAGCACACTATGGATGTAATTAAGATGCTTGTGAAGAAAAATGTTATTGTTTGTCTAGGTAAGCCATTATTTAAATTAGTTATTTTTTCCTGCCTGCAAGGATGGGCATATGTTTTTAGTTTATCTTTTTTATTTCTACCTCTTCATTTTGATGTACTGTAGCAGCTTAGCTAGATTTAACAATATTTTAATGATTATTATGTTTTAGATAATCAACTTAAATTGCTGCATCCAAATATCTTGGGCCATTTACGGTGTGGAGCCTGAAATGTCTGAAAAGAATATTTTTATATGCCCAGTTTTTTACTATATCGTTTATCAAGTATTAGTAGCATTGAGTTTTGGTGAGTAATACTTGTGTGGGTAGGGATGTCAGCAATGTATAGGTTGATTAGGATAGGCTTGAGCTCAAAACTTTGTGGAACTCCAGCTTCCAATCGGAGTAATAAAATCCTTGCCAGACCCTAAAGAAGTGATTGGATAAATAGGATTTAAGGTTTACTTAAGTATTTCTAGAAAGTTTGGATTTGAGCTTAAACAAATATGGCAGCTCGATCGAATGCCTGATAAATGTAAAAAAAAAAGCACCTGAACAGTACTCTTTGCTCTCAAAGGAAGAGGATACGTAGTTTATGGCTTTTTAAGTTTATTTTAAATCATATCCGGGTGCTTTGAGTTTAGGTGAGCTGCAAAAGGAGTGGGCTTATCAAAGGTGGGATTACATACTACAATTATTAATTGTATTATACAATTATTAATACTGTTATTAACATTACTTAAAAAGAAATATCGGGGGAAAAATGAGAGTCTATCAAATATTCGACAATGTTAGCTCCTTAATGTATAAGGCGAAATATTCGACTTACTTGGGGATTTAGACTCGGAGTAAAGTGTGGAGAGATTAACTAATTTGCCTTGGTGGTGTAGAGGTTTAGCACGTCTACCCAGATAATAGGAGACCTGCGTTAGATTCCCGACTGAGGTAGTGAGATTTTTTTTGGCTCCCTTTGCATTTCTTGTATGTTATTTATCAGTATTTTTTTTTCTTAGACCTATGCTCTAGACATTGTCAAAATAAATATGTTTACTTTTAGATTAAATTTCAGTTTATATTTTAGGACATTCTGCAGCTGACGTTGAAACTGGAGAACAAGCAATAAATAGTGGAGCAAGGATAATCACTCACCTGTTTAATGCAATGCTACCAGTAAGTATTCTAAACAAAAATATATTATCGACTTACTATTTCCTAAATTTATAACTAGATGCTTCCTGCATTTCCCTTGGTTTTTCTTCTTTTCTCTCTCTACTTCTCTTTATCTTATAAAACTTCCACTTCTATTCCTCTTTGTTTTTATTTCATTTGACCATTTCCTTCACATTCCTCTTTCTTCCTCTGCCTTTACCAACTTTCCACTTCCCACCTCCTCTTTTTAAGGCTTTAGGGCCCTAGCACTGAAAGACATTGCCAAAAGTGACTCCATCATCACCAGGTTTGGTGATATAATACTTCTGATTGGCCATTGTCCTATTGGAATACGATAGATGATATTTTTTAGAAGCGGTTTATGATGACCCCTGCTTTGATCACATTTAATACATGAATATGGATGTGATCTTAGATTTGATTGAGTCCTTTCAGAGTAAGTGAGAGATGGAGTGTTCATTTGAAATGGTGTGAAGAATTTAGTGAATTTTGTGTCACCAGCCACACAGTCTATCCAGCGCTGCCTTGGTTGACCAAGTCTTTCATAGGTAGTCATTGTTTAGATAGCCTCCCTCATCCAAGTGTGCTAAATGCCCATAAAATATTACTTTATGTGGAAGAAATAGTCTTTGTCTTTTTTGTCATTGATGGGGTTTCGTGCTAAATGTATGTGAATAGATTCAGCCAAAAGTCGTTTCTCAAGGTTGGGTTCAGTCCCAAGAAGTGTGAATTTGTCAAAGCCTCCGAAAAAGTATGTTAATCAGTAGTAGAGTGTTTTGAAAGTGCAGTAAAGGTTTTTTTTATTTCTAATGTCATGTTGATGGTTGCTGATTCTTCTTTTTATGGGGTTCTTTTTTGGTTCTATTTAAGCTGCAGTACAATTTTGAGTGGTGCAGGGGATTTTGTAAATGTTTTTCATCTGTCAGTATGGGAAATGGGTTCTTTCATTCTAGTGTATACATTTTCTAGTTTATTTTTCTTAGAGAAGACTATGCTTAGTTTGGGGAAGTTATTAGATTTATTGATTTTTTCTGAATATATTTAGAGTTAAAATGTAGGAGGAGTCCGAAGTATTTAGGTTTAGTGTACCAGTCAGTAAGTATGGAGCCGTATTGGTTTCTGATTAGGAGTAAGCCAATTAATGGGAGTAGATTGTTAGATTCTAGTTCTATCGTAAATTTTAAGCAGGGATGGTAAGAGTTAAAGTAATTAAGGATTTCTGGTACTTTGTATGGGTTGATTATTAATAAGAAGTTGTCTATATATTTTCTTATAAAAAATATGTTCAGGAAAGAAGGAAGAACTGTGTCTAGTATATTAGCTATGTCTGGGGCAAGGCAATTTCCCATGGCCAGACCTGATATCTGTTTGTAGAATTTGTTTTGGAGTCTCTCTTTCCCCATTACCCTATTTGGTATGTTACTCTCAGAATATTATGAATAATTTTTTTTTCTTTCCAATATGTTCAGTATCCATTTTATATAGTCGATTACATACAGTTTTATATTTTAATTTATTTATTCTTTGTTAGATTATGGCTTATAGGGATGTTTTTATATTNTTTGTTGCTTATTTACAACTGAAAAATACTTCATTGGTTGTTTATTTTAACTGTGGAAAACAGCAGGGATTTATTTTTAGAATGCTTCTTATTTTTTTTTAATGCACTCTTAGTGTATTCTAAAATAAATTAATTCTGCAAACTAACTGATTTTAAGAATCCATTTAATAGTCTGAATAATCCAGCATAATTAAATATGTAATTTTTCTTTTGTGGACTGTTATTCTTAAGTAATAATCCTCACAAATTTAACTATTATTAATACCCAAGATTGAAGAAAACAA
Source organism: Oncopeltus fasciatus (assembly GCA_000696205.2). Taxonomy (NCBI): domain Eukaryota; kingdom Metazoa; phylum Arthropoda; class Insecta; order Hemiptera; family Lygaeidae; genus Oncopeltus; species Oncopeltus fasciatus. The sequence goes on along the minus strand of KZ810928.1, from coordinate 22,770 downwards.
AAAAAAAAAACTATAGGCTTTGTAATAATTTACAAATAATTTGGAAATTATAAGAAACATATGTATATCTTAAGAAAAAAATTGTTTTTAATATTTATTTGATTGTGATCTAGTTACATTCTAGATATATTGATGCATTTTCTATTCATCCCTTATAAATAATAATGCTTCACTAGTATAGAAACATAGGACTTGTTTCCAGTTGCATTGCCACTTAAATGCTGTATACATATTATTGCTATTTTTAGTAAGCAGTATATTTATCAGTTACAAAATTGAAGAAAAACAAACTTACTATTTTATTTTTATAATAGGGATAGTTTAATATTAACCCCATAAAATATTATATGACACCAGCAATCAATTTTAACTGAAACAATGAATCAATACTAATTAATTATAAATTAATTTTTATGCAGGTCATTTCACTTTTTTTAAGTTGAACAAAATTAATAAAAAAATGTATTGTTGTGGTCTCATTGTTTTGAATAAGACTCATTGTGAAGTATCTTCTTAAATAAAAAAAGAATATTTATTTTTTTATTTAGTAGAATATTTAACATATATTTTATTTTCATTTTTTATGTTTTATGCTTTTTTAAGGCCAAAGATTTAGTCATTGAATATGTGGAACTTGAGTCTGAATGAACCTTACGATCAGTTTTCTTAGCATCCACCCTTATTACACTTTTTATAATCCTTGATTTTGAAACTTAAATGTATTATAATAGAGATTACAAAACAAACAAGTATATGCATTATTTTATTTACTTTAGATGTATATTTTGTATTCTTCAACAACCTTTGTTCCTATCAGCAATCATTATTTGAGGCTCTGTCATTTTTTTTTTTTTTTGTTGTTTTTTTTTAACATCCCATGAAAATACTTTGTGGTCATGAAGGAAGAGGCTGTCTTGGCTCTCCAGCTCTAAATATCCTTAGCCATGGGCAGACTTTTATTAATGGAGATTGAAAGACCCCATCAGATCTGGATTAAGTTGGTGCTCTATTTAAATGTTTTATAATTGTACTGATTTACACAGCACAAGATGAACATTAAGTACTTCTTGTTGGAATAACATGATTTAAATTCAGTGCTTTTATGTTCCCTAAAGAAATTGAAACTGAATTCTCTCAAGTATTTGTGAACGATATTTTAGTTTTTAATGGTTGTATTATTTATCCAACAGATTATAAATAATTTGATTGTCATGATTGCTTCATTGATTTTATTTCTTGATTAACTCCTTACTTTATTGAACAGGTTTTACCTCTGTTAGTCACCCTACTAAAAGGTTGTTTTTTGTTTTTTTTACTCACTATTCAATAACTGCACAGTATAAATTTGCATATTTATTTTACAAAGGCTTGTAAAACACCATTAATTATTTTGAGAACATTAATAAGATTATTCAAAAATAAAAGGGAAAAATTATGTTGTCCGCTATACCTTCTATTTCGGAATACAGAGTAAATGTGGGTGTTTCTGATTTTTAAAATTTTGTTACAAGAATCAGCTAGGAAAAATACTGTTAAAGCAGTCTTTATTGCAGTTATCCAAATAATTCTCAATTTTATTTTAAAGGTATTGCTATTTTTAAAATATATTTATTATTAGATAAATATGTATTGTATTTATATTTTTATTAATATTCCAATCTATTCTTGACACATTAAAAATAAATTCATACATTTTATCAAAACCAAACATTTCTTATTACAAGTCATGTTTTTTATATATTGTATTAAATATTATAAATGAAAACAATCTGCAGAACTTATATAAATAAACTGTTTTCTAGAAATGAAAGATTCATCTGAAGTGTCAAATTGATAAGAATATAAATTTTTTATAATTTAGATAGAAGATAATTTACTAGTTCTGTTTGAAATCTAATATTTTTCTATTCTACTGAACTAATAGATGGAATGTTGTTTTATTCCATAAGGTTTATCTTTTATTTAGCTTCATTTCCTGTTCAAGTTACAATAAGTAAACTGTTTGGTGTTGATGAATAAAGATAAGATATCAAGCAAGAGGAAAACCTCAATATTAATATTTTTCTTTTCTTTTATTTGTAGTGGATGAAATTATTTTTATTATTTTTTTAAAACATTTTATTCCAGTAGCTTTTTCAGCTGGATAATATTAGAGTAATATTGGAAAAATTACTTTTTCTGGGATAAAGTTAAGAAAAAAATTTTTTCATATAATCTGTGAATAATAGTTTTATTATTAATAACAAACTGCATATAGTCAACTATTCCCTTTATTCTTATGTTTATGGTTTAATTGCATTTTTAATTTGAACAATAATAATACTTGGGGGTTTGAAATTTGAGTGCATGTGTATGTACCATGTTATCTGCAATGTGTGAAATAAAGAAACCTAATGTGGTTTTATTAGATGTTTTGTGTTGGTTCAAGGTCCTACTTTGACAGAACACAAACAAAAAAAATCTAATAATAATATCTACGGTCAAAAAACTCTCCATTTGAACTAATGTGGTTTCTTTTCACAATCTGTTAAACATGTTCATTTATAATCTAAAAGGTTATTTTCACAAACAATGAATATAGAACTATCATACCTTCTATTATCCGTCTTTATAGTATAGTATATAGTGGTTGAATAAAAGTAGTTTACCTGAAATTAAAAATTTAAAAAAATTATTTTCATGACTTAGCTAACTTAATTTGTATTTAATTTAAACAAAAATTGACTTACATCATTAAAATAAATAGGTGGTTGAGATTCGACCTTGGAATTTAAAGGAATAAAAACCAATTTATAAATCAAAAACCTTATATTATTGCCAATGTTTCGACTTTGTTCAAGGTAATGGGGTTGGTGGATGGAGAGTCTCCTGCCCTGGGATAACTTTTTTTTTTTTTTTTTAGTATTAGAGAGCTAATCAGGATTTTGAATATATACAATGATTGCAAATTCAACTTATTAATAAAGTTCACAAATTGTCACATTTAATAAATATTTTCTGTCTGCTGTGGTTATTGTTTCACATATTGAGATGTAAGATCCAAGTTTGTATTTTTTTTTCCTTTTTTAAAATTTATTTTTCTTAGCTTTTTATATTAAATAATTTAAATTTAAAAAGTCACACATCTTGTCCAGCAATATGACTCTTATAATCAAAGTTGAGAATGAATATTTCTATCCTGTTTCTGTTGTAAACTATTGCTAAATTAATATTCTATTTTAATAACCCAGTCTACTCCCGGCATGTACCTGGGAAGAACTAACTCTTATTTGTTCTTACTGTAAGACAGAAGATCAAAATCATGTCTTCATTTTGTACTACTCCAAAGTTACTCCAAATCTCCAAAGTTAATAATTGGTAAAATTAATATTGATTGTATATTGTAAAACATTAGGAAATCTAGGTGAGATTCCTAGCAACTAACTAACTTTAACACTTGAAATAAATTTAACGATTTTGCATCTATAGGAGAGGACAAATACAGCAATTATGAAATGCATTTACTGGTTCATTAAATTAAGTTAATTTCTTTTTAATGGTTGGTGATGGATACAATTTTCAAAACTTTTGTAAGCTTTTTTAAGCACTTAAATATTTTCTGCTAAGTAACTGCTTAATAAAGCAGTTACTCATTAATTACATTTTTCTGAAATGGAACTGAATATATTTCAGGACATTTAAATTATGAGAAAGATATGTTTATTGATTTATTATGTATATTTTGGTAATAAGAGATTTTTAATTAAACTTCAAAAAAGTAATCCGAGTAAAGTGCTGAATAATCATTTTATAGTAAAGTGATATTAATCATTTTATTTAATCATTTTAAGTAGAGTAGTTCTAAGTTATAGAAAGTTTGAAGTATATAAAGTTTTAGTGGAAAGAATCCATCTCTAGCATTAATATTGTTTACTTCAGACACTCCTTGTCTCATTAGCATTGATTTTAAAACATTTATTTAGCCTTGGACAGACTTAATGTTAGATTGTCTATTGAAATATTTGGCAGTATGTAATGTTCAGTTTGCAGTTTAAATGTANTCTTTCTTCACTATTATCATATTCAGAATTTAAATAAGAAAAAAACCATTTATTTGGAGTTGATGAAACTTCAATAAAAAGAAAAAAAGATTAATTTAAGAAAAGCCATACTAAGTAAAATAAAATTTATGAAGTAAAAATTAGCAAGTCATAGTATATATATATAGGTAAATAATTTCCAGTCTTATTTATTTTAATTTTCATCCAAATATTATTATCTAAATGCACAAGACAGACCTTTATAAGAGAAAAACTGCCTCTTCTTATTTAAATTTTAACAATCACATTCACACTGATAACATCAGTCATTTCTTTTTTATTTAATATGGAAGAATATATGTTTGTAACAATTTATTGTTCATTTATTGGAAAATTAAAATTGTATTTGTTATTTTGAGGTATTACATTATATATCATTATTTTATTTTATAATCAGACTATTCTTTTATACTTACATTGCAAAATAAATTTCCCAGGCTGTATTTATAGCATTTTGTTCTCTCATATTTTCACTAAATGAAATAAAATATTTATTTTTACTTCGTTAAGAAGCAACTGTTTAACTGCATAGATGAATTATAAATCTTTAAGCATATTCATCATCAATAATATCTTCATAACAAACATATTTTTCACTGAAAAAATTAAGGGACTTCTAGTGTTTCTCCTCAAAAGCATTTCAACTAAAATTAATGTATTCACTTTGTAATCATTTTAGAGAATTTATAGTGCCTGAAAAATATAAGAAAGGAATTTTCCTCTCACAGATAAGGGAGTGTTCTTATAATTGGATAACTGATATTAATTAATAAGTTAAGATATTATTTAGTTATGACTTTAAAAAAAAAAAGAGCTTTTAAAAATAGGCTTTCACTATTGTGTTGAAGTTAATTTAATATAACTAGTTTGGAATAACTCCAGTAAAAAATAATTGTACAAATAGAGATATTATAGGTTATTTTTGTTTAAAAAAATAACAGTAACTATAATATTTAAA
>KZ810928.1:2268-12854 GCA_000696205.2 Oncopeltus fasciatus | reverse complement strand
TATATATATATATATATATATATATATATATATATTTAAATATATATATATATATATATATATATATATATATATATATACTGAAAATCTCTTAAATACTCATAACACTCAAATACACTTAGAAACGCTAATATACACACAAACGGTATGCTATCCATTGCACCACCGGGACGAGATTTTAAAATTCAAGATTACTAAGATTACTTATAAATTTAAAACACACTTGCGAGAACTTAACTACGAGAAAGTCGAATACATCGTCTTATAATCGAAGGAGCTGACCATGTTTACCTTCATTTTTTTTGGCATGCCAACCACTTGGGTCTTTAATGCCATTTCTTTGGGGTATCAATGAAAAGAGTGCGAAAGAGGAGAGCAATACACCTTTAAAACCAATAATTATTTTAATAATTAATTGTCGGTTTATGTTAAGTGATAAGCCCTTAGCAGAAATTTTCTCCTAAGAGCTCCCATGAATGTCATTAGCATCTTGAAAATTATAATGCTTTTAATTATAAAAGTAAGATATTACTATATACTTCCCTATAAAATCCACTAATCATGAGATATTTTAAAAAGTTACTAAAACATATTTTGGCAAGTTGACTATAATTTAATATACAAAACCTCTTGAAATTAAGGTAACTTGGCCGCCTTTTTTATTTTCAGTACCTCTCATATCTCAAATAACTTTTGTAACTGTTTAAATATACCTCAGTCATGATAATGAAATATCAGTGATGCATATTACAAACCTCCATACATTTCAGGTGGCATGCTTATAACAATACTGTCATCAAAACAGCTAAAAAAATATTTAATGAATAAAACAAAGTGGCATATTTTACCAATTTTTAGAAATGTTCTAGTGAATAATAGAATATAACTTTCACTCAACAAATAGCTATAAATATTCTCCCAATTGAATTATCTTATTAACCTAGAAACCTATCACATGTACTGAGGTCAGCACAAGTGCCCCAGGGGGTATTGTCAGTTGCCAATTTATGAGTAAGATTCATTAAGAGGACAAGCATCATATTAGCTATTTGTTTAAGTGCTTGTTCTAATATTTAAAAAAAAAAATCAGTGCCAGCTTGGATAAGATAAATTTATCAACTCAATTAAAATGCCTAATTATATTGATTATTAATTTAATAAGATTATTAAGAATAAAAATAAATACCCTAAACAAAAGCTATCATCATATAACAATATTCTAACGGTATGCTATAATAGCAAAATTATTATTACAAATAAGTAATAAGAAGTACAGCTTTAAAATGAAACAATATAAATAAGAGTGTGGCAGATATTAATCTAATGGTTATAAAGTCAAGAAATCTCTTACTTTATAATAAGTATAATTAAATTAATAAGGTTAATAAGTAGTTTGAAGATTTCTGACAAATGTTGGTCTATATATATAATTTCCTCCGTACACCAAACTTAAGAGAAAACAAAATTAGGCTCATAGTTACCATTATTGCACAATGATCTGCCACTGTCAATTTGTCAAAGGATGTAAAAATTTCAGTACTTTCATACAATAAATCCTTTTTATTTTTTTGTTTCTCCAGGATCGTAATGAGAGGCTGTTCTACCGATTACTCTCAGAAAATGTGGAGATGCTAATGCCTATTGTGTACACCCCTACAGTTGGCCTTGCTTGCCAGAAGTTTGGTCTAATTTACCGAAGACCCCGTGGTCTATTTATAACCATACATGACAAAGGGCATGTCTATGAGATTCTAAAGAATTGGTGAGTATTCTCAAAAGAAAATTTATTCATTTTCTTATTTTTTAAAATTATGTATTACTTGACTAAACATTTATTGCTACAAATATACATAACATTCACTTACAATATTTTGTTTTCTTCATTTAATTCAGTTTTTTTTTGTTTGTTTTTTTACATTTAATTAAAAATAAATAAATTTTTTGGAAAAGGCTAGAGATAAATATAATATGGAATATACCTCTCAACAGAATTTTATTATTATACTAGTTTCACATGCTCAGAATGCTTACATACTGTGTACTATATATATTTTGTATTTTGACTATAGGCCTGAGCCTGATGTTCGAGCTATAGTTGTAACTGATGGTGAGAGGATTCTAGGGTTGGGTGACCTTGGGGCTTGTGGCATGGGAATTCCTGTAGGGAAACTCTCTCTCTACACCGCCCTTGCTGGCATCAAGCCACACCAATGCCTTCCCATCACTATTGATGTAGGGACTAACAATGAGGTAAGCAGGTTTCATCATTTGTGTAAACAACTTTTTTTTTTCTTTTTCTTTTTGGTTCAATTTAAATGAATTGAATTAATACTAAGAGATATTTTTTTATTATATTATACTTAATTACTATTTAAAAATCTACCAAAACTTGGAAAAAATTCCAAGATTCTATACCAAAGAATATATAATTTATTCAATATATGCATTACTTTATGTTCATTTCATAAATTAACACGAACCGTTTTTATCTCATGTCGCTTTATTGTTTCAGAAATTCCTTCACGACCCTTTGTACATTGGGCTGAGACAGAAACGCCTTTTTGGTCCAATTTATGATGAATTAATTGATGAGTTTATGCAAGCTGCTGTAAAACGTTATGGGTCTAATGTCCTCATTCAGGTAACTGCATNGCGCATAAAATCCAAGTTGATTTCAATTCTTTTTTTTTTTGTTTTTTTTTTCATTTAAATTATGCTACAAATTGAGTACTTGAGTCGTGTAAGAAAAATGGACTTAGGAAAACAATGTAAATAAACGTTCTGTTTCTAGCACATTAGACATATCTCCCCCACGCCTCGGACTGCTACCACTGATGAATCTCATTGAAAAAAATTAAAAACTATTTTGAGGATAACAGGGAGATAGGGAAAGAACTATGGAAGGCGTGGTTTTCTTATCAGCAATATAACACAATGGATGGCTGTATGCTGGTAGTGAATCAACTCTAAACATACATGGCACTGCGCAACCATTTTATCAACTAAATCCTTCTCAGGTCAGGACTAAAAACCCCCAAAGAAATATTGGGACCTCTCAACCAAGCCGGAATACGCCTAAAGCTTTGTTAAAATTGAAGAAAAAAATTTGATTCGGAAAAAATATAAAATTTTACTCTTAGTCCCAATATTTTGACAGAATAATTTTGTCTCCTTAAAATGCCTAGATTATCAGTTAAATTATTTTAAAAAGTAGTTCTAAGATGGGGGTTTCTGTCAGCTAAATTAATTACCTCTAATAGATGATGCAGTAATTAACTAATTATGTGATAATTATTATTTTATTATTTATGCAGTTAATTATTATATTATAGCATATCCAACACTTTTCATTAATCTATTCTATAAAACTGTTTGTGTTATAGGCGGCTTTGGGTATTGCTAACCTTTGTGTGAAGGCTATGCAGACTGAAGGCACATCGGTTCTGGAGGCAAGAGAGAAAATCTGGATGATGGATATTGATGGACTCCTTGCCAAAGGTCGACCTGAAGGGAGATTAGAAGGTCAGATCATGATTTGTCAATGTTGCTTTTTAATTATTTTCAGATATCCTTAACATACTGATTGTGTTTGTGCAGAGTCCATGTCTCTGCTGTATTTGTCACAAAATATTTAAAAAATCATAAAACCTTATATGTTCATAAGGAGAGTTTTTTTGACCGTAGATATTATTATTAGATGATTTTAGTTGGGGTTCGGTCAAGGTAGATCCAAAAAAAATACAAATTAAAAAAAAATATATTTTTTAAAAAGATTATCTGCCGTTTCGGCTTACATTGTAAGCCATCTTTAGGGCTATCTTGAAGACGAGAGAGTACGTCCTGTCCCTAAGTTCACATTTCCCTGACTAACTGTTGTGGTAGTTGTCATCAACTACTTGTTGACTGGTTGAGATTTTTTAATTTCTGTAGATATTTTTTCGCCACTACTATTTTAATTATGTATTAAGGTATTTTTCAAGTCTATATTAAATTTAGTAGTAATGAGCATGCTTAATTTTCCTTGTAGATGGCTGCAGAACATATCTAATCAAACTAGGTGTTAATTGAAATAGCCTCAAGTTTCTATAACTTCCTCAGCTATACCATCCAAGAAAACTCGTGTTGCCTCTCATCTTTCATTAAAGGGCTTCTGTTATCTAAATCCATATTGGTTAACTTGCTTCTCTAGATGTTGGGAGTATCTAGATGTGTTCTTTCAGCTTGGTATTTGTTATCGTGAAATAAAAAGGGGATCAAACTGGTATCAGCACAACCTATGTTTTTATTTTACATGTATAAATATTTTACAATAGGTAAATTGAGGAAGAGGTTGAGGTAAACCCCCAAACATTTTATGTTTATTTAACCGTATATTCCTACAAAATATGTACATACCTACAATAATAAAATGTTTTGGGATGTTTGCAAATTTATTAAAGGTTATGCTCCCAATGTAAATGTAGTTTTTGATGAATGTTTCCATCTTTTTGAAAATAAAAAATGATAAAAATATTACTTTTTTAATTAAGTATTATTAAATTTTACTACATTATAACTTATTTTATCAGACCATATATTTTTTTAAATTATTTTATTATTACATATTTAATACTCTAAAATTGTATCGAGGAAGAAATAAAAATGAACTTAATGATCATGAGATTCAATAAGTCTGTTCGAGCTAATGAAGTTCTTTGTACTACTCTAATGTAGACTTAAAAGTAGCCAACTTCCTAAATTTGTTAATTTTTATTTCTTGAGAGTGAGGGTTTGCTCTTATGAACCTATAAAAATGAACTTATGTACTATGAACTTATGCCTATTCAGGTCTATATCTGTTTCGTATTTTGCAACATCGAATTTCAAACAGACAAAGGTCATTTTATTAACATTGTGGAACATAGCTATTTAAGTAGTATTATTCCCAATAAAATATCAAACAAAGATAAAAATAACCCTCCCCCNACTGAAATTGTAAAAGATAAAACTTAAAAATAATAGAAATTAATATTAATAGTGAACTGCAAATTCACTGCTGATAACAGTGAGATATTCTCCCATTCATTTGCCTGCCTGCTGTCTTTCTCTACCTCCAGGTAATCCCTTCACTTGTGATGACAGTAAATATTGACAATCAATCCTGAGCTAATACTCATTCTAGGAGAACTTAACACTAAATTTTCTAGACATGACTAATTTGGTGGTGCTAAATGATCAGAGACCCACTCACCATTACATGAGAGTCAGATCTATGTCAGCCATAAACTTTTCAATATTATCTTTGAATATCTCTTCAAAAAATTTGGTTGAAATTTGGTTGATGATTCATACAGTCATATATCATAAATTTTCCAATACTGTTACAATTTCTTAATAGGAATAAACCAAACCAAAGTCCTCCAGATTGGAAACTTTCTAAAGGAGGCCAAGTAACAAGTTATCTACTCAGATTTAATTGACATAAGCTCTAATGGTATAAATAAAATTATAAATGATTTTAGTTATCAAGTAATAAAATCATCCAAAGATTCTATTCCCTTAGAAATAAAAACAATATCCTTTTAAATCTGTAGTCGTCACGGGCTTGTGATATTTAGATAAATAATGGAGAATATTAAAAAGCACATATAAATGCTAATTTTTTTTTAAACATCTCTTTCTGGCAAAGATTCTTATCTAAATTAATTATGAAATGTTTTCTAAAGATATTTATTCGGCTGTTAGAAGTATCATAAGTAATCAATAAGCCCCTATCTCTTCATTCATCAGGGTATGGTTGCATACTCAAAATCAATTGCTAATTTCTTCACGAAATATTTTTATTCATAGTGGCTTTGAATTACACAAAAATACTGGCCTGGTCCTGATGATATATAGATCTAAAATTTAAGCCTGTTGGCAAAAATATTATTTTAGATAAAATATTCAAATTGGATGACTTTCCTTCCACATTTAAGCACTAGATTAACATTCTTATGTCTAAAAAAAATGAACTGTAGGATAAAGTATATAGCTATAAACTAACAGTTCGAAAAAATAAATATCTCTAACCAAATTGATTGGTTACTTTAGCAGAATAGCAAAGTGGATTTAGAAAAAGGCAAAGTACCCATGATAACTTAGTACAGCTCAAAAACCGCGGTTATAGTAGCTTTTAGAAAAATAAATAAAGTTTTAGAAGTCGCCTTGGATATTGAATGAGCATTTGATTGAGCAGGGAGACACATTCTAGATACCTTAAAGAGTTTTTGGAATTGCCAAACTGCTCTGCAATTTTAAATAAATTTACTCTAATATAGAACATTTAAAATTAAGGCCAGAGAAGAATTTCATAAAGAAAGAGAGCAGCCAGGCGATGTCAGGGTGTAGATTGGATGTTGTGGTTCTGATCATCTTCTGGGCTTGAACTTGACTCTACAAATTATAAATCAGGCCTTTCGGTTTTATATAAACTGTCAGAATTTAAAATTATTATTTCTATAAGTAATCTTATTGCACAATAAGAATGCAAGTTAATTAGTAAAGGTGTATGTAAATGTTCATGACAATAAATAATCAGATTAATAAAAAACAGATTTTAAAGATCATAGTTTCTCATTCATTTTTTTTTGTTTCAATAAAAATACTAGAATTAAATGATTATTAATGAATAAAGTTTGCCTTTTGATTGGGAGTACCTATTATTCCTATGCCCATAAATGTAATGCCTATTATTTATACTTGAGACAATATTGAGACCCTTTGGGTTGCAATGCCTATTTAAGGGAAAAAAATAGAAAATAATAAAATAATATAAAAGGATATATTATGATGCTTTAATGAAAAGCATTAATCCTTTAACAATTAGATTTTGCCAAGCTGGCAATTGTTATTAGTCACTGGAGGCTGTGCTGGTTTATAAAGATTCCTTCCTAAAATTGGCATTGAGTTCTACATGAATAGGTTTTGAATAATTTTTTATTGGTTAGTTAATAAAGAGAAAGGAATAAACATTATTTATTTTTTGAAGTTGAGCCTTCTGAATGCCCAACTGGGTATCAATATAAAAGCTTTTATAAAAACCTCCTAATCACTATTATTTTCTATATTTAATGGACAGTTAAGTGCAGCATTCCATTCTTTAAATGTTTCAAGTGAGTTTTTAATGAAGCATTAATTTTGGGAAAAGATGAAATATTTTTTAATGTGCTTACTGTATTATCTTTTATAAATGCTGTGAAAAAAAATTTTTTTTTTCAAAGCTTACTTGCTATAATTGATTTTTGCTTGGGGATTAAGTCATATTTTAATAACCATTATTTTCCAGGACACAAAGCTCTTTTTGCCAAGGATCACCCACCTGTAAAGAGTCTTATTGAAGTAATAAAAGAAGTCAAGCCATCTATTCTCATTGGTGAGCTTTTGTTATTTTAAGTCCCTCTAACTGAGATGACTTTATCAATAAATTGTGTGAGACCAAAGCATTAACTTTAGGGATTCTTCTTCTAATATGTTATTGCTCATATTTCTTTACTTAATTTATTCGGTCAGATAGTTTATAAGTTTGTGGTGTTGTAAAGAAGTATCTGTTCAGTGATAGTGTACAGTCTGCATCCCATGCTTTTGGCTGGCAAATTACATAATTCACTTTACAAATTTTTGAAATCTATACTAAGAAATTTTTGGCTTGGAGGGATAAGAGTCTATGGAGAGCAATTTTTTACAATGTTGATTGGTGGTAAGGGAGAACAAGCTAAAATTCTGTCATAGCAAAAAATTTTTTATTAATAGTAATTGTAGTTTTAGGTTATTACAATTATTTAATTCTTATTTCTTATATTATTGGATAAATGTTTTAGTATATTTTACCTTAAAAAAAGAAAAAAAAAAGAAGTAAAGATTATAAAATCTTGCGTGAATATATATAATAGTCTAAATTACTTCATCAAATTCATTTTATGTCAATATTAAAATAACTATTTCATTTTGGCAAAATTATTCCTATATTATCCTTAAATTATGATTTCCACGAGGAAATCATTATTTGACTTTAAGGTATTTATTTATACCCTACCACTTTTCAGCCATACCTCAAAAATACTTATTATTAAATAGCATGTTTATAGTATACAACTGGACAGCATAAATACTTGAAAATAAATTTATGTATAATGTAATCTCCTTAATTGGTCCAATTTTTTTAAATTATATTTTTAATCATACCTAATATTTAATGTGAAAACTCCGTTTCAATTCAGAGTTTGTCATCAACAACCTCTTATTTTGTATTTAATTGCTACTTGCCAATTTTTTTTTCTCAGTTATCAAACTAACTTTTAAATTATAAAATAAGTGTATAAATATAAGTAAACATCATTTATGCTTAATNCGATTCAAAGCTTAAATTTATTCGGAGAAATATTCTGGGAACGTTAAAAAAACAAAAACAAATAAAAAACGAATACATTACTGTGAATGAAATGTATTATTGTAATATTATTTAAAAAGCAGTATCAGCATTCTCTTAATACGTACTAAATATAAGGGGTTTATTAACCGAAGGATTAAGGTATCTGTAATTATCATTAGCTTGAAGGGATTTTTAGTTTAAATTTACTTTAAATCTATGTATTATTGTTGGTTATATTAAGCCTAAACACCAAAATAAGCCCAGTGTTTTCATTTAGGATAAAAAATCTGACGGAAAAATAGGTTTGCTAGAAGTTCTCTGACTGAAAGAACAAATAAATTATACGGAAAATTAAAAATTGGTAAATCAAGACAAAATAAATTTCAACAATAAATACTTTGAAAGAGCCGGTCCGCCAAAATATTGCCTACTAAAAAGTATCAAATTAATTTTTTTTTTTTTTCACTTAATGGCTAATTCTTTATATGTCCTTGTATGATTCTTTCTAATAAGGACTAAAATTATTCTAAATATCAGACTTACAATAAAATAGATTTTTCTTTAAATCGCTATCAGGAGAACTCATTAATAAGTATCGATTATCAAAACTTACAGCATCTATAATTATATAAAAAATACTCTTAGGCCTAAATTAATAACGAACACTAGTAAAATTACATTTTATGTGTGCATAACAATGAAAAGGCACAAAATCCTAATTTAACAAATCGAAAATATTTAAAAAATGTGCGCTGTTTTTTTTATTCTAAATGTAAATTAAATTGACATAATTACGAATTTTTAACACTTTACCAATTTTGGGAGTATATAGCTTTCTTACTGTGGAACTTAGAGGGAAAGGAAGTAAACGCCAAAAATGTTCGAGACAATAACTAAATGCCCCCTTGAGAATTATAATTATCTGAGTGAGGGGTAGAGAGGGGGGATGAGAGAAAGGGTGGGGGAAGGTTAATGAGAGATGGATTGATTAGGAATGGGGTGGGAGGAGGGGGTAAGAGGGTGAGAGAGCGAGAAATGGGGAAGGTTAGAGATAATTATCTTAAACACTTGTGGAATTTAGCTAGTTTTAGTCACAATTTCTGCATATTTAATTTATTAATGAGTTCCTTCAAGGCCCGCTTTGATAGTGATAAATGGTATCTCACCATTGGAATGGCATCTCACTGTATATACAATGGTATCACTAACTAGACAACCTGGTTTAATATAAACAAGTTAGGAAATTTTTTTTTCTTTTTCAGATTTGCAGGTGTTCTGTATTCCATTTTCATTCAGCACAGTAATAGTATAATTTTATAAATAACTTATTTAAACCATTCATTTTTACTGAATTACTCTTTGTTACTTAGTGTTTTTTTTTCCCCCTATTTTCAGAGCCTATCATTAACATTCATTTTCACTGTATTTGGAATAGGCTTATATTCAATGTAGTAATCTTCTGGAGATGAACAGTTTTTATACGGTCGGTGTAATACATGAGAGCATAAATTTAATATTTTGATATCGGATCGATTTACTGTAACGGTGAGGTTTTATAAAAAATATTAAATTTCAGGGGCGCCATGGTAGCTCAGGGGTCCGGCGCTGAGGGTTCAAATCTCGCCCTGGGTAATCTTTTTTCGACAAAATAAAAGCTTGTCCAGAGCCGTGGATGTTTAGAATGGGGTAGTAATCTGTAGATAGCCCCTGCCTCCATGGCCCTTAGTGGTTGAAAAGGGGGCTAGCCCATTAAAACAATAAATAAAATATTTCATTTCAATTTATCATTCTTCTCATGTTTGGTTAGATCAAAATAATTGATTAAATACAGTCTCTGTTTTTTTCCCTGGGAAATGATGCTTGTCTTAATTGAATCACCCCCCTCCCCTCATCCATGTGATATCATATGATAACGTGTTGATTATTGTCTTTAATTTAATTTACAGCATTCAAAGCTTGTGCTTTTGATTTTGAGTGCTCATCATCAGCAGTGAAGAAATATATGGAAGGTGCTTTGCAGGTATTTGACATTATTTATATTCTACTATTATATTTATATTATTATTTTATATGTCAAATATTATTTATTTTATTAGCAATGGCGATATTTTTTTCTAAAATTTGGGAATGATTCATCAGGTTTAAGAGGCTTGATGGAAAGGCTCTGCCTCTATATATAACTTACTGAACTAATGTA
>KZ810927.1:26263-36664 GCA_000696205.2 Oncopeltus fasciatus | reverse complement strand
TATCCTGAGCGTTTGTGGGGGTATGTCTGTCTGTCTGTAGGTGTAAACGGAATCGAGAACAGCCGAGCGGTTACGGCCCTAAATTCCCAAGCTTAAGTTTCCAAGTTCAATATTCACATAGAGCTGTTAGATTTGTTTTTCTTTCTGTGCCTTTGTTTGTAACAATCCAGTGCTCTTACATCCATTATATTGTAATATTCTTTGTTCAATAGAGAAAACAACAGCCTGCCAGAGTGATGTACTAATCACTCATGTTAGAGCTTGTCTACGTTAGTGTGCTGTTTGTCGAGGAGAAATTCATGTGTCTCTAGTTTATCCATTTTAAATTAAAGTTTTATATTTACATTAAATTAAAATTTTAAGTTATAAAGTTTTCCTAACAAATTCACTTTTTATCATCGTATTATATTGTGCAAAATATATTTAAAAACAAAAGGAAAGATTTTTTGACCGTAGATATTATTATTAGAGGATTTTAGTTGGGGTTCGGTCAAGGTAGAGGTATCACTTTGATATCACATTACATTATTGCAATTCTCTATTATATTATTGTCAATTAATATTGTATTCTCATGACATTGTATTTCTAGAGCCCTGAAAATGGCTTACAATGTTAGCCGAAACTTTGGCGGATAATCGTTTTAAAAAATACACTTTTTTTTTTTAAATTTGTATTTTTCTGGTTCTACCTTGACTGAACCCCAACTAAAATCATCTAATAATTACATTTAAAAACATTTTAAATTTGTGAGATTTTGAAATATTATCCTGGAAAAATTTGTTCAGGTCATTAACTTTAATTTTCATTCATAAGCTTAGAAAATATTCATAGAGAACTTAGTATTTATATTAGAGATAATGTATACGGTTTTATATTTTGTTTTTATTACCAAATATAAGTATTTATGTATAACCTTTTTGTTTTGGTGTTATCTTGTTGCATAACAATGTAAATAGAGTTGATTTTAAATTTCACTTTGTTGTTTGCTACTGGTTATCTATTTTTTGTCTTCTTTTCGAAAGTAGATATGGTTTACTTGCCTCTTCAAGCCAATATTATTATTAATTCCTAATTTTACATCGAGAGCTCTACCACCTTATATATATATATATATATATATATATATATATATATATATATATATATATATATATATATATATATATATATATATATATATATATATATATATATATATATATATATATATATATATATATATATATATATATATATATATATATATATATATATATATATATATATATATATATATATATATATATATATATATATATATATATATATATATATATATATATATATATATATATATATATATATATATATATATATATATATATATATATATATATATATATATATATATATATATATATATATATATATATATATATATATATATATATATATATATATATATATATATATATATATATATATATATATATATATATATATATATATATATATATATATATATATATATATATATATATATATATATATATATATATATATATATATATATATATATATATATATATATATATATATATATATATATATATATATATATATATATATATATATATATATATATATATATATATATATATATATATATATATATATATATATATATATATATATATATATATATATATATATATATATATATATATATATATATATATATATATATATATATATATATATATATATATATATATATATATATATATATATATATATATATATATATATATATATATATATATATATATATATATATATATATATATATATATATATATATATATATATATATATATATATATATATATATATATATATATATATATATATATATATATATATATATATATATATATATATATATATATATATATATATATATATATATATATATATATATATATATATATATATATATATATATATATATATATATATATATATATATATATATATATATATATATATATATATATATATATATATATATATATATATATATATATATATATATATATATATATATATATATATATATATATATATATATATATATATATATATATATATATATATATATATATATATATATATATATATATATATATATATATATATATATATATATATATATATATATATATATATATATATATATATATATATATATATATATATATATATATATATATATATATATATATATATATATATATATATATATATATATATATATATATATATATATATATATATATATATATATATATATATATATATATATATATATATATATATATATATATATATATANGATAATAAACGAGAGAGAGAGAGAAAGAGGAAGAGAGATAGAGAGAGAGAGAGAGGAAGAGAGATAGAGAGAGGGGGAGAGGAAGAGAGATAGAGAGAGAGAGAGAGAGGGTGAGAGGGTTAGAGGGGGGGGAGAGGAAGAGAGAGATAGATAGAGAGAGAGAGAGAAAGTTTAAAAGATTATTTTTTGTTTTTAATGAACCAGGGGAAAGTTACTTCAAGTCAATATTGAAAAGTTTTCTCCAATCTTCGCACAATATCTTCATTTATTTATTTTTTTTACAGCTGAGGGCTTTTCTAAAAACAGTTCTCATCTTCAGAGTCGAGGAATCACTGTGTAGGTATTAGTGAGTGGACAAAGAGAAGACCACACTCCGACACATCTACACTTAGAGAATCTTAGGTGTACTAAGTAATTTCGTGAAAACATTTTTCATGACTGTATTTGTTTAATAAATTTAAGTTGATTCTAGGCAAATCGAGGGTTGCGAGTTTATTCCAAATTCCTTTAAGAAATAAATTTTGTACGGCAAGTATAAAATAAAATTCCATTCTACCCCTATCACAGTTAATTTTTTTTTTCAATAATAAAAAAAAAATAAAGGTCATATTGACTACTGTTTAATTTGCCCTCCTCTGCCTATCTTCTTCATTTGAGTCAAAAAAGGGGCATAAGAAGGGGTCTGCCTAAATAAAGAATTAAGTTTCTAAACTTCAAGTAGAAGATGTTCTACCAAACTCCCATAGTCACAATTTAAAGTAACTTTAATTATAATAAAATATTTATAAAAATAATGATAATGAAAAATTAGGGGAACTTGAAGCCTCTCCCCCATGGAAGACACGGAATTTATTGGGATTTTTGGTTGATTAGAAGTTTATTTTATAAGCTACACCAAAGACAGATATGAGTAGCCTGATTTACTAGCGGAAAATTTATTAAAAATTTGGCTCTCTTGAGAAATGTTCTCATAATAAATGAATTTTTAGAACGCCATCTCTAATATGGTAGCCATCCTCAGACCTTTAGATATAGAGGGATGAAACTACCCTATAGAATCCCCCCTGAAATATTGTTAGCTTTAATCCGAGGGGGTGGAGGCGGGAAGTCGCAGGTGGCAAATCAAGTTCCAGGAGCAGAGCGGGTTCCAATGAATGGCGGATAATTGTATTTCGTCATCAAATAACCTCCAACTGGGCCGAGGAGGACTTCATTCTTCTTGCCTAACTCCTCCACTGACTTTGCAGACTGTTTGCACAGCTTGCCACTTAACACTAAACAGTATGTCGGTTTAGCGGATTTCCCGCGGGTGCGGAATAGTGGTGGTACCTCAGAAATGTCAACGGATACCCACCCATCCTAAATTGGGTAAGCCTAATGTAATGGCCAGTTAAAATTTATATATATATGAATGTGTGTGTAGTANATATATGTATGTATAAGTATATATATAAACACACACACACGCGCACATAAGATTCCTCTTGAACACCAATATATTGAAATTCTTGGGAGACAAAAATTTTTTATCACTAGCGTTATGAAACAAAGTTAAGTTAAGGAAGTTAAGTAAGTGTGATATTTTATTTACTTTACTTGTGTTGTATGACATTTATATAAGTATAAAGGATATTAGAGATTTTCATTTTGAGTATTTGGCAGGCTCTGTCATTTTTTAAATAGAGAAATCAAATTTGGGATTTAATTTTTTATTGCAAAATGCCAAATCACATGAGAGAGAGGTGTGATTTAGAGGAAGACAAAAATTAATAATATTAGTTTATTTCAATATTTCTTTTTTACTTTTATTTGATTTAAGAAACATTTTGTTATATACAATAAGCGGAAAAAATATTTTTTAATGTTTAACGTTGGTTGGATAAGCGAGATGAGGGTGAGTGATAAGAGCAGGATGATGATTATGAGCGAACTGAGCGGGATGATGAGCCGGTGGATGATGATGATCTGGGTAAGCGGTAGGATGATGAGCGGGATGAAGATGGATGAGCGGGATGATGAGCCGGTGGATGATGATGATCTAGGTAAGCGGTAGGATGATGAGCGGGATGAAGATGGATGAGCGGGATGATGAGCCGGTGGATGCTGATGATCTGGGTAAGCGGTAGGATAATGAGCGTGATGATAATGTATGAGCGGGATGATGAGTCGGTGGATGATGATGATCGGGGTGAGCGGTTGGACGATGAGCGGGATGGGGATGGACCAGCGGGATGATGATAGGTGGGATGATGATGAGCTATATGATAGATGGGCGGGATAAGCGGGTGTACGGTTGATGAACTCCACGGAGTTCAGTTTGCTGAAAGTGTCGAAGAAACCTTAGAAATGTCGGGTCTATTACTCCAGGAAGGTTGTTGCCGGTGTGTATTGCCCCTCTTCTTGAAAGGGCTGAACATCGAGTTTCTGAATGGGTTGTTTGGGTAATTCGAGTGAAGTGCTGTTAGGGGTTGGGGACTAGGCCAGGTTTGAATTCCATAATGACTTTTGAAGGTAGCTGGGTGACAAAGTACACAAATGGCTTAAGTGTACCGGTACTTCTTCAATCCGGCCTTGATGTACCTCCAATTTATTTTATTTTTTTTTTTTTTCAAATTATTTGATTTTTTGGTGACTCTGACGCTGGGGCCTTAGTAACTGCAGTCGTCCAGATTCCTACATCCTCCTTCTTCGTGTAGAGTATTCGCAGTAGGTTTTAGCATGTCCATACTGCTGGCCATACTTATACATACTGTCAGGGGTTTGACTGATTTAAGTCTGTTTTCAGTTGATCAAACAGTTTCCAAGAAGAAGCTAAGCCTATTTTGTCTCTTCATAAATAAATAAAAAATAAAGGTCTGAAACATCCAGGTGCGCCTACACTCACAGAAACTTGGCACTTGGCATTCCCAAATTTCGGCAATATATATTTTGGTTTCTGAAACCGGCGTCAATAGCCTGATTGCCTTTCGAATAACTGCTTAAAAAAAAATGCTGCCAAAAAAAAGGAATAAGAAGAGTCAAGAAAACCTTGCCGGAAGTCGTTCTTAAGAAAAGCCTCTTCTGCGTATTACCAGCCAATTACAACAAAGCTAAAACCCAAAACCACCTAAAAGCAAAGAGGTAGGGGAACGGTGAATGCGGGTCGACTGTGTTCCTCCCTCTCTGGTATATTTCTTCCTTTCAGAGTGGGTAGAGGGAGACAGCCATTAAGAAGGATCCCACCTTCCTTGGTGTGGGTGCGCCAGTCAGAGTGTGGGAGAGAGCCGAAAGTGTGCGAGGGGGGGTGGGGAGAACACTCAAAATCTCTCTACCCCCAAGAGTGGGCCTCCCTGTTTGCGGCTAATGCTTCAAAAAGTAGCTTTAAATATTTATTTCCACACTTCGTGAGCACCAGGGCCATTGTCTGGAACCCGGCGTTACTCCTTATATACGCAAAGTAGTCACTTACAGCGGATCAATATCTTCCCCAAAATAACTGACGTACCACAGCAAAAATAAATAAATAAAATTATTCCTTTTTGTTTATTCTCTTAAATAAATAAAAAATTGAGAAATTACAAGTTTTTGCACTTTATATTATTTTACCGTGAGATAACAGTGGTTATCTCTTACAAAAATAACAATTCAAAATATTTTTCATTTGTTTTTGCACGGGTTGACATTAATTTATGTTATCCATCGAATGTTTGTATTTATTGGGGTGGTGTGTCAGTTTATTTATTTTTTCAAAAATTTTGGTTGGCTCAATAGAACCAAGGAATCAGTCATGTGCTCCTAGCCAGACCTTAGAGATCTATATCTGCCTTATGCACGCCAATACATAAATTACATTAGATAATATATTACATTACATAGTACATAATCACATACCAGTGATATGTACTGCTCCAAAGCATCACTAACCTTAGAGGGACTATGATTTTCAGTTTATGTCACCTTTTGCTTGACAAATCTTCTGGGAGGGAGGGGGGGTGTAATTATTTATGCCTAGGACTACGACAAAACTCTGTCAGACTTACAAATAAACCCGATAGAGAACTTTGTAACTTATTAGCACTTAGCATGAAACACAGAAGATTCATCCGTGACCCTTAATGGTTAGAAAAGAGGTTAAATAAAATATAAAAAAATGAGTAACTCACAGGAAAATATGAAAAAAAAAAAAAATTATCAATATGGAATGAATTGTTGACCGTCAAGTTTTATGATGAGAGGATTGTCGGAAATTCTGTCATGGTAGTAGAAGAATTAAAAACTAATTTGTTACCAAAAAAGCTTTTATTTTAGCCAATGTTTCGGCCTGAATTTCAGGACTTCATCAAGGCTGAATATGAAAGAGAAATATACAAAATAATATAGAAACAAGTCTTTATATTACAATCAAACAAAGATAAATGAAAAAATGAATGAAAATATAAAACCGTGGGTAATCGACTATATAAAATGGATATTGAACATATTGGAAATAAAAAATTTATTAATAATATTCGAAAGATTACATACCAAGTAGGGTGATAGAGAGAGACTTGCTCAACTGAGTCTACATCGTGACTGATCTGTTTTAAAAAATTGTTAGTGTTTTAAAAGGGCTGTAGTGGTTTTTTTTAAATATTTGTAATGTCATATTTATGGTTACTGATTCGTCTTAACGCCATAAAGAGACGAATCAGCAACAATCAATATAACATCGAAATAAAAAAATAATAATAAAAAAACCAGCACAGCCCTTAAAACACTTTACTACTGACAAACACACTTTACACTACGATAAATTCACACTTCTTGGGACTGAACCAAACCTTGAGAAACGACTTTTAGCCGAGTCTATTCACATACATTTAGAACCTAACCCCATTACAACAAAAATTATATATCTTTCACATATAGTAATATTTTTCACATCTTAAAACAAAAAATCATAATAAGACCACCCCATTTTCCCCTACCACTTTCCTA
The DNA here is from genome assembly GCA_000696205.2 of Oncopeltus fasciatus. NCBI lineage: Eukaryota > Metazoa > Arthropoda > Insecta > Hemiptera > Lygaeidae > Oncopeltus > Oncopeltus fasciatus. The sequence goes on along the minus strand of KZ810927.1, from coordinate 29,333 downwards.
TAGCGCTGTACCTCAAGCCATTCAAACCGTCTCATCCGTTCTCCCACTCCTACTTCCGTTTCCCGTTCCTTTACACAACTCTCAAGTAGACAAACAGATCAGTTAGGATGTAGACACTGTAGAAGTGAGTCTCTCTCAACCCATAACCCTACTTGTTATGTACTCTTACGAATTTAATATAGTCGATTGTAAACGATTTCATATTTTCAATCGTAATCTTTATTTGATTATCATATATGAACATGTTTCTATATTATTTTGTATGTTTCTCTTTTATATTCAGCCCTGATGAAGGCTTGAAATTCAGGCCGAAACGTTGGCTAAAATAAAAACTTTTGGGGTTACAAATCAGTTTTAATTCTTTAACTACCATGACTAAATGACTAAATTACCGACAATCCCCTTTTTAAAAAAAAAAACTAAATTAAGGAAAAGCAGTTCAGTACATTTTAGTATGTGACTTATCCTTTAATCGTTTTTATTTTTGACTAATTTTAGACATTAAAGAACTCATCCATCACTTTGAAAGGAAGTTTTTTTGTTTTTTATGTGTTAGCCTCCCTTTTAACCACTTATAGTCATGGAAGGAGGGGCTATCTAGAGGTTCTCACCCCATTCTAAACGACCATGGCTCAGAACAAGCATTTATTTATACATAATAGCATGTTCTGGGCGGGATTTGAACCCGCAGCGTCGGGTTTGCAAGACCCGAACGGATTCCCTGAGCTACCCTGGCCCTCCAAAGTTTAAGTCTGAAAGTGGTTTCTATATCATAAAAATTGCGGGCTAATATTTATGTAATATTTTTAATATTTTTTGCTCTTCTTTGCAAGCCTGTTGTATAAAAAAAAATTACTTCATAGAAGAATAAAGAAAATCAGCTGAAAATGTATTTGAGGGAATACTCTAATTGTGTATTCCTTGGTTTGGAGTAATTTTTACGGAAGCGGTAAGTTGGTCTCCCCACTATTGAAAATGCCATATTTATACTGCTTATAGCCCAATCCTATTCAATAGTTAATTTGAAATTTAAAATATGACGTTATATGAGGAGATCATGAATGTATCTGACCGGAGCGTTATGCGTCTGAGACCTATGACGTCACAGAAGCCTCAGTGAATGTGTCGCGGTTAGCCAAATCACCCCCTCCCACCACCCTCCCACAATTCACCATGCCTACAGAATATGGGGTACCACAGACGTCCATCTTGTCATTTTCACCCCTCTATAACGCTCTATGTTCAAGATGGAAGAGATTATTGAATACCATATTTTACCGAAATTCAATACGAAATCAGAAGAATGTAACTGAGTATTTAGACATGAACGCTACATGTTGAGATTTTTTATTAATTTACCATATTTGTTTAAAATATAAAAACTTTAGTTTTAAAGAATTTTTCTTGGGGTTCGGACAAGGTTGATCTATAAAATATATTTAAAAAAGAAAAATGTATATTTTATTATCTGTGTAGATTATCTTACATTGTAAGGGGTATCATAAAGGCGAGAGGGCACATCTTGCCACCGGGATCAAATGTTCATGATCAGTCATTGTGTGTGCAAATATATTATTGATCCGTTTTGAAATTTTTTTAGTATTCATAAAACATGGTTTCATAAATTTGAATAATAAAATTTGCAGATTGAAGGATCTAGAGATTTGTTTGTATTTCAGTAAATAAAATAATGAGAAAACATATATTATTTATTTGCTCAGAGCCCAATATTAACAAAAAATCAAATGATTAATTTTGTTTTAGTTATCTTACATAATATATAAAAATATAAATATTTATTAGCCCTGTTGTGTTGTGATAACTGGAAAAATTTGACAGGTGTTTTAATTTTCCCAAATATAAATTTTAAATTTAGTTTGAAATTAACTATCCTGTTAATTTAATATAGCTTAGTTGGTGGTTTTTCTCTGCATTTCAGGTGGTTTGTTTGTTTATTTCTCCACTATTTGTATTTATTTGTTATTATTTATTTCTATCGTGGCTATTCATTTTATATTGATTATACATAATTTGCCATAAGCTTTTCTTTAAAATGTATTATAATAAAAGAATTAATTAAAATTTTATTTAAAACTATTGACTTATGTTTTATAAATTTGACTAAATTGTAATTATATTACACCTATTAAGATTATTTAGGCTGCATAATGATATTTCATCAAACATGGGCCGATTGTTTTCGTCTCCAAACTTGGGGGACGATTTGCTGCACAACTCCATAACTGTGACGTATGTTTTTGTAAGTTCGATTTATCAAGCTTAATTGTAGATTGTAACCTTACTTATATAAAGAGTTGTTGTTGTTGTTGTGTGTAAAGTTGTATTGTGAAGAGTAAATAAGTTATTGTAACTGTTTCCAGTGTTTATTTCTATATTATAGCCCATATGGATTTACTTTAACAGTTTTTTTGTTTTTTCTTTACAACTGAACGTTGTTTTTATTTTCATTGAGCACAATAATTTTTTTTTCAATTTTAATTTTTAACTAGATGGAAATGACATTTATTATTATTAATAATATTATGATTGCTTGTGACTGATCCTGAACGACAGTGACCGTCCTCATCCCCCCCAGAGAAATTCCTCCCCTCAAATGTTGTCCTGTCTTAGCCGTACGTTGGGGGCTTAATTTCCTGACTGAGCCTCTCTCAACACACCAACTCATTTGGATTAACGCCAGCTTGATCGTAAAATAATATCGGCTTAGTAACCTTCCTTAGATATTTATAGTAATCCCTGGATGAACTCTACCGGAATCCTCGGCAATTTGGGGGGAGGGGAAGATATATTTATTCACTTTCTTATGTTTTAATGTTATTCTTTAGTGTTAGTGTTTTATGTTTTATTAGCAAAGGCTACCAGGACACTATTGTCCACTATTTTTTATTTTTATTTTTGACTACTAAACTTAAGGTTTTTTTTTTTTTTTTTTTTTTTTTGTTTTTTAAATATTTATTTGTTACGGGTCAATAATAATTAAGAACAGAAATTTAAGTTAATTTATTGAAAAAATCAAATCAATCTAACCTACTGCCCTTACTAACTAATA
>KZ810926.1:14839-26635 GCA_000696205.2 Oncopeltus fasciatus | reverse complement strand
GTTTAAATTGATAAAAATGAATTAAAAGATTTTAATATAAGAAAAAAATAATATTATAGTCGTATCTAATTGGTAGTTTTTACCTTTAAGTGACATACAAAATTTAAATCCAGCCTAAATGTAACTTTTACATTTGGAAGTTAAAAAAAAAAAAAAATTAAATTAAATTATTAATTCAATAATTCAAACCATTCAACTATTCCACCCACCTGTCAATATATCCATTTTAGACTTTATAGAAAAATGGACTCCGCCAAGACTGATATGCCAATTTTAACAACTCTTAATATTGATAATATTTTACAAATTGACCAATACAAATATAAAACATATTCATTTAATCTAAAGGGTTATTTCAACCATTAAATATGCAATCCACATATATATGAGAGTCCGTGCTCATTGGCTGTCTTTCGCACCCTAATATTTACATTGTGTAACTCGGAGTCTCCCCTCCTCCTATTTAGATTTGGATATTTAACAAACACAAGCTTCCTTCATTTGATATATAAATACATAAATTTTCATTACATTAAAATCAAACATAATCAAAACAAATAGGTTTAAATAAGAATTTCAAAAAGTTTAGGATCGCCATATATGAATATACCAGATGGTGATAAAAGAACAAAAGATAATAAAATCGAAAATATTGTTTCTATTTAGCTATTTTTACTTACCTTACTTCTGAAATTTTGCTAAATTAATTATGAAAGTCTTCAGTTCCAAATTTGCGCATAAATTTTAAAATTTCTATTGCATTTATCAAATATTGAGAATAATAGATGTCTTGACACGTAAAAGAATACTTATTACAATTATTTTCAAAAGGAAAAGTAATTAAATATTTCAAAGGTTTCACAGACTTACATTTTAGCTTATTTTTAACACGTGTAGTATAATTTAACTGAAAATCCTTGAAAAAACTCGAAATTGAAAAAAATAACAGGTTTTGTATTTTTAAATATTATTTGTTATGAGATTAGAGATAATTTTAACCCATTTCAGCCTTTTTTTTTTCTATATTATACATAATTTATATTACTATTTATCTTGCTGTTTAACAGTAAGTGTTAGTGAAGATCCTGTTTGCATGATCATAAAGAAATTCTAAATAAACAAAATAATTTTAAAAAATAAATTAATTAAAAAATAGGTCCTTCCACGATGGATAACTGTAAGCATTCAGGCAGCAATATTTCAATAGAAACCTGTTAAGAAAAGGGTAAAAATAGAAAATATTTATTTTTTTGTATCGCACAGGGAACCAGAAAAGAAAATTAAAACTTCCTCAGCCGAGAATCGAACCCGGGTCTTCTACTTGACGGGCGAATGCGCTACCAACTACACAACCGGGGAAGAGGAGAATAATTTCTAATTCCCTCCACTTCACTCCGAGTCTGACCGACAAGTATGAGGAATATGTTGTGTTGTACTAAGATGAACTAAAATAAAATAAATTTATTAGACTCTAATTTTTGGCAAAGGGCCACTACCTGCTTTTCGAATCATGGTGATAATTGTGGTAAAGTAATCTCCCTTTCTCCGCCTCAGCCGGAAACCGAACCCGGTTCTCCCACCTAAGTGCACCCGCCCGGTAAGTGGGAAGCCCGGGTTCGATTCCCTACTGAGGTAGTAAGATCTTCTTCTGGCTCCTTTTACGATTCTAATATATAATGAAATGGGGGATTACTCTAGCACAATCATCTTCAGAAAATATTTATATTTTTATTAGCTTTTAATAGCATATATACTTGGGTACCGTGTACGTTTATCTCTGTGTGTCGTGCATGTCAGTTTGTACACATATATAAACATATTTTTTTTTTTTAAATTCATATTTACATAAATTTGTGTAATTTTGAATCTTTTTGCCCGATTCCTTTATAGCTGTATGGTGAGTGAAGGGCGAGGGGGGAGTTACTTTGGAGAAAGATCCAACTAAAACTGTTATTACCTTAGTTATTATTAAATTAATGAAAGAATATAAAAAGTTCAATAGGTTTTAGGTGATACTACATCATTTATATTTTTTAACTATTAGTTTGAAAAATTTACATAAATGAAAGTATTTAAGAATGCAATAACGGTGATATTGCGATCCCTATTTGACCATGGACAGTTGGGCACCAGCCATTAAGAGCTCAACTTGCCTATTTATTTTATATTTTGAGTAGAGACTTTTATTTTCCTTTTAATGGGCATTTAAAGGCATGGAATTATTAAGCCTTAAGGCAATGATCTACACAGCTTCTGCTTAAATGATTCTTTTTTTTTTTAATGTACCTCATTATTGTAGAACAACTTATGTTTTTTTTTTTTAGAGCTTACCAGCATTTATGCATTTATTAATACACAAGTTAAGTTACATTTTAAAAGGTTATGGTTGAAGAGGTCCATTCCATTATTCAGGTAGAGTTATATAAAATTAAAAGTTTGACATCTTCAATTCTCCCTCTTACCTCCGGCTCCGGGTAAAATATTTATTAAGTCTGACGGCCGATCAGAGCCTATACAAAGGAAATCTTGAACGAACTTCCCTTGGAAGAGCCCTTATTTAAATAATGGACTTCATTACACTCATAAATCCCTCTTCGAAAACTTCTCTTCATCAAAAACCTTCTGTTCCCTATAGATGAATTATTGCTAGTCTAAACTATTTAATGGGTCAATATTTTTATATACAATTGTATATATTACTCTTTTCAGTACAATCCGAAAAGAGTAATATATACAATGTAAACAATTACATTGTAATTGTTGAATTACTCTTTAATGTAAACAACCCGAAACATTGTATTCTTGTGTTATAAAATAAAAATATCAATGAAAATGCGATATTGGGATAATATTTGCCGTTAGGATTTACAATATAAGAGGTAATTGGACTTTGCCCCAAAAATTAATAAAAAAGTGACATTCTCTTTTACATTCAAATTGAGATTTTTTGACTGTAGAGATTATTAGTAAATACTGATTTTAGTGGTGATATTTAATCCCACGTTAATTTTAATTAAAAGGCATAACTGCCCGGAAAGCAGAAGACCCGGATTCAAGTCCCGGCTGAGGTAGTAAGATTTTTTTATTCAATTCCTTTGAAAAAAAAAAAAAAAAAAAAAACCATTTACTAATAATTATTATTAGATGTTTTCTTTTTGTTGAGGTTCGGTCAAAGGTTGATCTAAAAAATTAAATTTGTATAAGAAAATTAATGTTTATTACATGCCAAGTTTCGGCTTATATTGTAAGCCATCTTCAGGGCTATCATGAAGGCGAGAGGGGATGTCGTGTCACTTGGATTTCATATTCATGACTAGATCAACCTAGGGATCAACCCTTGACCGAACTCCAGCGAAAAACATTTACTAATACTTTTAACAAAGAACATCTATATTTACTTTCAAAGTGTACATTTTTTTAAAATATTCTTTACTTGATTAATATTTACTGTTTTTTTTTCGTATCTCTTTTCACGATAGTGTAAAAATAGTGCCCTAATTTGCAAATTTTGAAAGAAAAGTGTGGTTCTATTCATCTATTATTCTGGACAATAATTAAACTTTAATTTATTAATGATTTTTTTTTTCAACGTGAATTAATAAAAGTTTCACAAAATTGCTTCTTTTATTACAGCTAAAAGCTTTCAAGATCCATGGTGTCATCTTTAGAGCTCAGGAATCTCCCAGTAGAGGTGTATGAGAAATTCTTTGAAGAGTGTTTTAATACAAAGACTTGCTTTTTTTTATACCTTAAGTTCTAAACCGCTTACCTTTAATAAATGAATATATGTCGTGAAGCTCGGAGTTATGAATTTGGATAGAATCCTTATCATATCAATATAGATTCTTCCTAGTGGTTCAAAAAATAAAAATGGTATTTTGACTTGGCATCATTTTTTATTCGGATTGGTTTATATAACTGTAGGACAAGATGGCGTCATGTGTTTATGTATGTGTATGTTGGCCAAATATTACTGATCTATACCTTCCTCCCAATAAACGATCACGTAGTTTTCGAGAAGAAATGTAATTATTACCCCTTCAATATAATTTCACCAGTAGACTGACGGATCCAAACAATTCAGAACGTAAATAATCTAAAAGGTTATTTTCACTACCAATGAATATAGAACTATCATACCTTCTATTATCCGTCTTCATTGGTTTGCAAAAACCAATGAAGAGGGATAATAGTAGGTATGATAATCCAGAATGTCGTATTAATTTTTTCAATAGTCTCAGAAATGCTAAGAGGAAGATAATCCTTCTTCCAGAAAGAATTTTTACTCCAATAAATGCAATAAATCTTTACAGGGACTTTATCGCTACCTGTTGAGTTATTTTGCTACTAAAAGCAAATGCCGTGAATGGCTTATTAAAATTTGACAAACAAATTTTTAATGATTTTGAAACTTGTGACATATTGGAATTTTAATATAATATGTGTTAAAAAAGGAACAATTTTTGGTTATTAAAGTGGGTTTTTAAGTTATAAATAAAATTTGCTCTGATTTTCGATTTAGTTGTTTAACGGAGAACATTATTACTGAAACTGAACGGGACTCTGTATATATCCCCAGTTAAAGTACTTTTTTCATTACTGTAGGAATGGTAGGAAATTGATCCCAGAGCTTGGAGTAAGTTCCAGAAGAGGAAAAGCTCTGCTTCTCTGGAGTAAAGATACAAGACCTGGAAGGAGGAAATCGGCACAGTCTGTGTCTTGGTGTGTATGGTTGGTGCTAAGGGAACGTTATCAGCCGGCGGTATCTCGACTTACAGCCAGCTCTCGGCCCAATATAGCCCCCGCCTCGGAGGGTGGCTGTCGAGGGTAGGTAGGTAGGTCATAATGAAAGGTATAGAGAGGGTGTGGAAGCAATATCCACCCCACACACACACTCACACACTGTCGGCAGGGTTTACTTGACCGATCCAATATAGGTGTGGGTGTGCTTTCCTGGCATCCACATACCTTCTACCCCTCCTGACATGCACGTAGTCCGACCAGGATCTCTTAATTTGATTGGTCAACACAAGTGTACAGTGCTAGTGCTCAGTGACAGGGAAGCCGAGTGAGGTATGTACTCTAATAACCGAGTATAAGAACAATTGTATATTTTAAAACAACATTTAGGACTTGCATTACTCTGTTAAAATTTCATAATATAAAAGAAAAATCATTTCAAATTTTATTATTATTTGAATATCATAGAATAACAACACTAAAAGAGCATAATCAATATAAATACAGTTTGTGGTAGAAGAGTTTTAAATTATGTTTTTATATTGAAGTTCAAATGCCGAAGTTTATTTTCTCTATTTTCTTTTTGAGTCATTTTAAGTAAGGCTATTTATGCGTTTCTGTCCTATTCAAAAGATCTATGGCACAAGAGAAGCTTCTATTTATCAACAAAAGCCTGCCCAGGGAAGAATTAGAACCAGCAACGACTAGTAGCATTTATTTAAAAAAAAACTTATTGTAAAAGATGTTATAAATATATCTACAATGGTTGACTTCCTTCTTGTCCAGGTTTGTTTTCATTTTCTTATACTACACCGGTTGCCTTTTTCTGGAATATAAGATTTACTCTTATCCTTGGTCCTTCTTTGGTAAATCTTGCACACCCCATTGCTGAGAGTCATGTTTGCTCGTACAGGGCGAACTTGTCGGCAATCCCGGCACGGAACTTCTCTGAAACAACTTCCCAAGAATTGCAAATCTCTGAGGTAGAGGGGGGTACCGGAGTCCGCACAGGGAGGAAATTGAGAGGCCGAAATCATAAACCTTTGAACTCCCCTAATAGGATTCCATAATTAACAATCCGAACTTAAGGGAGGTGTTCCAACTTCTATATCGAACTCTCGAAGAAGTCTGAAACTGCTAATAACTTCCCTATCAGCTGGATATATTCCGTCGGGTAAACGAAATGATTAGTCTCCTCGAATATATTGGAGCCAAGGAGCCAGGAAATGGGAGCATGGAAGCGATTCAGTTGGTGAAATTGCATATATTCTCTCTGCAAGGAACTGCAGTAACCTGCCTTCAATGGACTTCTTTTGAACTTGTCGAAAAATATCTATTTAACAATACTAATTTAGTTGTAGTGTATCATCCCTTGTAAATTTTTAGCAATTAATGCGTGGGAATAGAACAAAAAATCTATCTGTCCCAGCCTGGACCCAAACCTGGATCTCCTTCTTTCCGGGCCGGTATGGTACTGATAGACCTGTCTGGGACAAATTGATTTTTTATTCTATTAATTGTTTAAAATTTACGTGGGATGATACACCAAAACTAAATTAATATTTATAAATGAAAATAAAATGTCAATAATGAAGAGTCGAAGATAGCTAAACAATGTCAGCTCCTTCGAGCATAAGACGATGTATTCGTCTTTCTCCTAGGTTAGACTCTCGCTAGTGTGTTGGGAATTTAATGAGTTATCTAGCTCGTCCCGGTGGTGCAATGGAACGTTTCAACACAGTATAACAGACGTAACTCAACAGGCTGGTCTAGACCAGCATGCGCCCCACCCACAGAGAAACCGAACGTGTGTGATAAAAGAAAACTAAAAACTGTTTTGAAACCAGAATGTCTAATTCTATAAAAAAACAATTTAAAAAAACAGCTAAAAAATCTAACTCAACAGAAATTGAGTTTTAAATGGTTCCCCAGTGTTGTCATCATTATATAAATCTCTTTATATTTTTGTATGTTCACGACACTCTTTATCCCACCTGTTTTATTAACTATATTTATATAAATTCCCCTGCCTGATTAAATTCGGGATTCATTACTGGAAAATATGATATATTTACCTTTAAAAAAAAAAAAGTCTCTTTCATCAGTGGGTGAACAAGAACACATCTACCAACTCTCCCCCACACGCACGCATTTACATAAATTTTAAATCATTTGTACAATAAACGCTAGGTAATAGAATATAAAATCATACACTTTATTATATTCCCTTGCATTCATTGTATACAATAAATGTGAGATTAAGTCCCACAACAAATACAAAATTTGAATCCTTCGGTTTGCTTTAAAACCAGATTGGCCGTGGCTCCTGTCTGCTTCTGTTGGCTAGACTTATGCAAATACCAAGAAACCAATTCGAATCTGGGATAAACTAGTTGTTTTTTTTCTAAACACATGGTGACCGTTCACTAAACTTGAACTTTGATTTCATAACGGGGTTTTATTCTCTCAGATGAGATAATTTGACAGAATTGTGTGTCAGAGGAATGAAGTTTTTCAAGCCTTGTATTCTGTTCTGTTCTCTTCATGTGTAAGTTATATTTTTAAGCTTCATGTTTGTGCACCAAAACATTGAACCCGATTTTGGGAATCACTTAGCGGCTTTATCAATAAACTATTTTTTTTGCTAATTTTTCGTAGCAACTTGTACCTAGCAACCTTAGTAGTGAATTATTGAATGTATAAGCTCTCTAAACATTTATATAAACAAGTGTAATGTAATACAATAAATTCAAGGGAATATAGTAAAAAATCTTACTACCTCAGTCGGGAATCGAACTCGGATCTTCTACTTCCCGCAGAAAAAAAATGAGAGTCTAACAAATAGCTGAAAATGTTATCTCCTTCAAGAATAAGACGATATAATCTTCTTTCTCAGGGGTTTAGACTCGGAGTAAAGTGCGGGGAGTAAAGTGAATAATTTAATTAGCCTCAATGGTTAGCATACTTGCCTGGAATGCAGAAGTCCGGGTTCGAGTCCCGGCTGAGGTAGTTAAATTTTTTTTATTCTATTCCCTTGCATTTATTGTGTAAAATTAACGTGAAATGAAATATCACTATTAATATTACTATTTAAAAAAAATATAATATAGTTTTAAATATCTTTTAGGAGTTTCTTTCATTTACAGTTGATGTTTTTTTAAATTTATTTATTTGACAAATACTTGGAAAAAAAAGCAGAGAAAATAAAAGTGTTAATTATCCATATTGCTTACTGAAGAGACTAAAGTTCTCTGCAATGTTCTGCAAATATCTCACGTTCAATAATCGCAAAGAATATGCCAATCTCAATTTGTTGGATTTTATAATGGCAGGTTTATATCAAATCAACAAAAATAAAACAAGAAAAAACGCTTTTGTTGTACAATCCCCAACAATCATTGGCAACATGGCTGGCCACCAATTGTTGCTACAATTACACTGCACAACAAAAAAATATTTTTTTAATTCTTTCCTACACTAAATTAGTCTATTTCTACTAATTTTGGGGTGATAAAAACGAAAATAACATTGAAAAATTTTTATTAGCTCTGGTTTTTGAGGTATGCAGCACTTAATCTTAAAGAGTAGTTATACTATACGTGAAAAGTGAAAGTACAAAAAACAATATTGTTATGTTTCTTTTAGAATACTTTAAGTACAAAATTTATAATAAAAAAACATTATTCTTAGTGTTTTGACAAATAAAAGAGGTTTGTACCACCAAATTTCAATTAAGTCAATCCGATGTATTGTAAGATCGCTGTCGTTTAGCTTGTCTTTTATAAAACACTTCTGGAGCATCCTGTACTGAGCTGTCTGTACTGAGATATTTTCACATCATGTTTTAGAAGATTCCACTGTTGTAGTCTTGACCCTAACAGCTCAGCCTTTTCCTTAGACAAGCCAAGATCTCTTATAAGGTCACTCAACTCTGCTTGACTAATTCTGTGCGGATCACTAGACCTATCGCTTACATCAAAATCAGGGTCATAGGATGTAGAAGGATGGGTTGCTTCTTGTAAACAGACTTCATCACTTTCCTCTAAAATTTCATAGTTTTGGGGTGGAGAAGGGACTGGCAAATTGTCTGAGTGTGGTACAGGCCGAAGAGCAGATGGGAGATTAGGGTATTTCACCGTTCCTCTTTTCTTCATAGATAAACCTTGCTTAATGGGAGGAGTTAAGCAGAAATAACAGTCGTCTGTATGATTGGTAGGCTCACGCCAAACCATAGGTACTGCAAAAGCCATTGCCCGCTTGTTATTTTTCAGCCACTCTCGCAATATGACGGAACAAGAATTACAACATATATGAGGAGCCCATGATTTATCTTGGTCCCCAACTTTTACACCAAAATAATGTTCATAGGCAGTCTTAATGATAGGTGACATTTTACGTTTCTGAGCCTTAAATGTTATTTCACCACATATATAGCAAAAGCTATCGACAGAATTCACACACTTTCGAGGCATTTCAGATCAGCACTTAAATTAATTTAAAAATCAACTTCACACGATAATTTCAATAGCAACCACGTGCGTACAATTGACAAACTCGCAAAGGTTATGTTTACTACTTATGAACAGCTGATGAGAGGGGTGTTATGTAAACAAACATGTGTACCAACTGTTGGTGATGAAATATTTCATTTGTTGAAAACTCAATATATATATAATAGAATGATACTATGTCTTGAAAACAAGAGCTAATATATAATTTTTATGGTCATTTTCGGTTTTAGCACGTGGAAATACATTAAAATCAGCTAATTTCAACCCCGAAACAAAAACTTCTTGTTGTTCAGTGTTATTTTAGTTTTATAAGCAAGTTCAGCATAACCTCCGCTTAAACCTGGAACTATATTCTTAAATAATTGCTCCACATGCGTTTTTTAATAATGTTGATCAATACTACTATTACTGTTTTAAATATGAAATTACAAATTACGTTATATACGCAATTTTATTTTTCATCTTACTCAAAACTCCCTTTTCTTCACGAATGGTTTATTAGTTAACGAAGCCGCCATTGTTAAAATAAGGGTTTTTAAACCAAAATTTTTTTTTTTTATAATGAAAAGTGTCGAATACCAGAGCGCGTACAAGCAAATATATTTGTATGAAGTTTTGGGTGGGCTATATTTTTTGCTTCTCCTTTGATAGATTTGTGCAAAAGAAAAAATTTTTTTTTTTAAACCGATTGAATTCAGCGAAATATCAAGGAAGGTCTAGAATGGCGTTTGAGAGCAGCTAGCCTCGATGCAGAAGGCAGTTTCCGGCGATAATCAAGGGTTGATGTTGAGAAATGGAGTCCCACCACTCCATCAGCACATCGAATAAATCTCTTCTTCCATCTCTGGAGGCGATTTTCAGGTAAATTAAGCTACGCGAAGAAGGTGGAGGAGAGAATTTAAATGGGATCCTGGAGGGAGATTTCGTCAAATGGTCCCGACCCTTTGGGGAAGGACACTGGAGAATCGCTTATCACACTTCTAGCCTCGGACAGCAGTTCCAGTTCATGTGATTGAGCTAAATGACATTAATGTTTGTAGACCCATAGTGAGAGGGAATGGCTAGGTTCCAGCCTGGACTTCCATAGATTATTGGGCACAAAATTGTATAATTACTGGGTTAACCGGAAGGAATTTCTGGATTTTAGTGACTGATTGGTGAATAAAAATTAACAAAAATGTAATTCTTGACTTATCCCTTTTTTCTTTTGAATAATTTTTTTTTACTATTCTTATTGTATTATGAAATTAATTTTTCTTTTGAGATACTAACATCTTTGTGTTATTTGGCCAGTGTCTTATTCCTCAAAATGAAATATTTTATAGCTCAATAACTTTTTTTAATTAGCGGACACATTAGGTTTTGTTCTTTGGTATTTTGTAAATTATTCTACATGTTTTCTTAATATTATTTTTAACAAACTAATCATAATTATTAAAACTCTTTTGGTGATTGCCTCCAATTCATGATCCAAAATAGTTAAAAAGCCGGAAAAAATTTTTTTGTCAAGTTAATCGAATCTCTCATCCTTTCTTTATTTATGATTAAACTGAGCGCTATATATTCTCTAATTTATTTATAATCTGCTGTAAATAAAATAATAGTATACTCATTAAAAGTGAATTAGTGGATTTTTTATCAACTTATTATACCTTATATTTCTATGTCATAGTAAGGATATTTCATTATTGTAATATCCTTTTTATAGTATAGACGTTAATATTTTTGCCAATCTTATGTAAATTTTAGTCCCTAGCAGAGCCTTATTGTAAAAACGACTGGTAAATCTCTAGGTCACGAAGCGGATTTTTTTTTTAAATAAATAAATCCATGGAAAAATCAGGTGAATTGCAAGGGGAAATCTCAATTAGTGTCCTGAGTGTTTCACATTTGTATTCCTCGACGGATCAAGGAGAAATGAACTCCTTGCCTTCCTCGAAGCCTGTGTAAATTAATCCCAGGTTATTTTGATCTGAGCTCAAAAGTAATAACAAACTTTCATAAAGTGTCTTAAACTCCACAAGTTTATCTTGGATTTTCAAATGTTAATTTCCTCCCAAGTTTCAGCGGATTTAATATAAGGTAAATATTTCAAGTTACTTAATATAGGGAGAGGTTTACTAGTATTAGCCTGCAAGTGAATCAACTAATTCCAGCAAATTGCTCATAAATAATAATGAATTATATTTTATAGATTAATATCATTGTATTTAGCAGATTTCCCTAATTTGAATCTCAAGTTAGTGCGAAATATGAAAAATCTTAACAGATCATCAGCAATCCCAAACAAGAGAAGCTAAAAATATGATCCATTCAAAATTTTGTAAAAATACATTTATCTGTACGTGCAAATTTTAAAATAATGATATTAAATTATGTAGTTATGAAGCTTCTTTTCGTTTTCTTTGCAAACCTAGATAAGTTTATTAATTACAGAAATCGGTCATTTATTTATTTATACCGGTCATATTAGCGTTATAAAATATCTATGAAAAAATACAGCTGTAAACTTCAATTTTTTAATATTTAAAATATATAAGTATAC
>KZ810925.1:10343-28807 GCA_000696205.2 Oncopeltus fasciatus | reverse complement strand
ATTTAAATAAAAATATTAAATTAAAAATAAATATAAAAAATGTATTATAAGTTTTCTTATAACTATGTAATTTGCACAAAGCACACAACAAAATTTGTATCCTTAAAATGGATGTTATGGGTAATATGGACATTTCAAAATGGTTACCACTTTCTAGGTTCATGACAACAGTTTAGATAGACTTATCTTTGATTTTTTACAGATTGCTACATTTTCCTTATCTTTGGTTTAAGGTGGAGTAAGGAAAGTAAAGCAAGCTAATACTACAATTTTTAGTGCTAAAAGCACAAAGTGTGTTAGTTAAGCTGGAAATAAAAAAGTAAGTGAAGAATGAAAATGAAAATGTTCAGAGAAAAATAAAGAAGAAGAAAGAATGGACCATCGCAAGACCTGATTGAGGCTTGTAACAGAAGAGAAGCATTTAGTTCCTTCTGGCAAAAAAAAAAAAAAAATTGAAATCCAAAGAATATGAAATGACACAAAAGTATCTATAGTTAGTTCATGGCTTATGGGAGAAGTTTCAAATCTTACAGAAGCCCTTTACATCATATGAAAATAATTATATTCCCTAAAGTAATTTTTCAAATGATGATTGTTATTTGAGAATGAAAGATAATTTACTACTGCAGTAAATTATGTCAATAATTATAGTATAGAAAAAATTAAAATATTCTAATACTTAAATCTTGATGACATAATTCACATCGAAAGGAGATTTTTGGATTGATATTTCTTTCCTTTTCCTAGAAAGATTGATCCTAAGAACAACCTTATAAATAACTTCTAAATTGATAGAAGTATAAATCAAAGAGAACTCATTCAAGAGTCCACTTTCATTTTTTTAATTTAGAGCAAGTGAGGGCATTGTTTGGAGCTGCATTGCAGATAAGGCCTTTATAGGATGGTCTTTATCCATTGCACCATTTAAAGAGATAAAATTGAAGATGTCTTACAGTAAAAAAAAAAAAAAAAAAATGGTTTTATTGATATATATATATGTATATGGACATATGGACTGATTGGATTGATATATCAATAGAACTTATGTTTAAAACTCTAAATATGCCTATCTTTAATAAAAAATTTCCTTCATTTTTTTCAATGTCACTTTTAAAGATCTCAAATTTTTGATAATATTTTTCATTCTGTGATAAGATTAATTTACACATTAATGGAAAAGAATTGATATATTTAATTTTCAAAAACAAATAATTTAATTTCAAATGGAAAGTTTTTGACCATAGAGGTTATTAGTAGAGAATTGGTGTGAGGTCAAAGTCGATCCAAAAAATACAATTTTTTTTAAAAAAAAGGTCTATTTTTTGTTAACTGTTGATGTTTCGACTTACATTGTAAGCCATCTTCAAGGGTATCATGAAGGCGAGAGTGGTCTTGTTATCACCTGGATTAAATAATTTACTCATTATCACTTACAAATAATTTAAAACTATTTCATAATACTTGAATTTTTTAAGTATTTTATTTTATATACTATAAATTATTTAAAAGATGGTAAAAAGAGGTTTCCTTCACTCAGTATAAATTTTATTTATAAGTTACCCTCAATCCACCTACATCTACTATTAAAAGATCATCTTTATGGTAAAGAAGAATCATGACAATATCTACTTTATATAATTTTATAGTTACTAAGCATACAAGCTTTTATCATATAATCAATATATGTATATATCAATATATATTCACACACACACAACATATACAGTGTGTTTATTTGGGAGGGAGGATGTGAAATATCCATTACCCATCAGTTGGTAACTTATATATTTTTAATATTATAAAATTTTACAATCAGAATATATACCTCAACATCCTTTCTGGGCCCAAGCCATATCATCTTGCCTTGGTTTACTCCCAGTACACCTTGTTACTAAGGCTTCAAGGTGCGGCCAAAACCTTATGTACTCTAGAGGATAGTTTAACCATCCTGTTGTTATACAGTAATAACTTTCATGAGGAGATACATGATGCAATCTATGATGTGTCCGAGGCAGGATGATATGCAGAGATTGCAACCATACTACCCAGTTGGGTAATCTGAAGTATGTATGANTCAGCTGAGAGGAAGAGAGCTGCCTCAAGCAGTGACAGAGAGAGAATGACAGCTGTCACAGATAAGGGAGTCAGCTGTTATACGGCGGGCAACCGGCCGGCCGGCCGAAACTTGTTGCCTTCTCACCAGATTAGGACAGTTCCGAGTCCTATTTCACTTATAAAACAAGTATAAATGTACTCACTATTTGCGCGAGTTTTAGTTCCTCGGTTCGAAAAGACGCACTCGAGGTCTAGGTGAGCACTTCTGCACTTTTTCACTTTCACGTAAGGTTTATAACTGTTATTATAGGTTTTAAAAAGGACGGAGACATAGAGACGTGTTGTCACGATGGCTGCCGGCGCCAGAATCTCCCTCATGAAAATTAAACTTAAAAATTGACTACAATGTGCATTAGTTCTAGGAGCCTAAAATTACTACACACACACACACACTTGTTTTTTTTTTTAAATCTAGAACAAAGACAATTGAAAAAAGGTACAAAATATAAGTCAATTCTTTGCACTTCTTATATTTAGGTTTAATAGCTGAGCCCTATTAAAAACTAAGGTTTCATCCATTAGTTCAGGCACCTAAGACAAAAAAATAATACACCAATTGATCAAATTGACAGTTGCAAACATTAATTAAATATTAATACTTGTACATTAATTTCAGGCTCAATAAACATTTTTTAGCACTCTGATAAAAATACAAAATATTTAAGACATATACTCAATTGATATAAAATTCAGGATAAATGCTCTCATTTCTGTTGAAAATCATCTTCATTATAATTTTCCTTGATTATTCAGCCTATAGTAAAGGAGATAGTGGATATTTATGGAAGCCTATCACGATGTAAAAGACGGTGTAGACAATTCAAGTATTCTGCATGTCATTTGTTTTACTGGAGTTATAAGCTGTTATATTTAAATTAATTGCATAAATACACATTACTTTTAAATTATGTTAATGCATTATTTATATTATTATATATGAATAATACATAAACTTTTTATATTTATGTATGATGTTATGATTTGAGGGAACTTAGACATCAATAGTGTTAAAAATGGGTTCTCATGCTTTTCCAGAAAAACATTTTTTTCAAATTTAATTCCAGTCCAGATTTGTATTCCTGAATTATAAATGCTCATAAAGTTGAAATATATTCAAAGTAGCATTAATCAATTCAAAAAGCAGTGATTTTTATATTTGATTTTGGTAAGAGTTTTTTTCTTAGTTAGATTAACTTATACATGAAAATACCTGAGAAAATGTCCTCACTAACAACAGTAATATTCTCATGTTACAAAATTTGCGTAAAGTTTAATTACCATGTAATAAAAGTCTTCCCACCTGATGAATTGTTTTTGAAACAAATATATTGTACTAAATAGAATGATAAACTGTTTTTTTTTTGTTTTTTTTAAAGTGATAACTACTTATGTAATAACTAAAGTTATTCTGTATTAAACTTAAATTAAGTTCATTCTTATGTAATAAATAAACTTATTATTCATTATGATGATAACATCTCATTTATACTCAGAATTTAATCAATTAAAATAACTAAAACATTACATTTATATTTATACATACACAATCAAATATTTTTAATAAACTTACCTGATTAGTCATAGCTATAAACATAGAAAATAGGAAGAGATATGCTCTAAATGGGAAGCTTCGTTTTATTTGAGCTGAAGTTTGAGTTGCAAATCCATAAAGTAAATATGATAATGGAGGAATTATTATCATAAAATTATCTCCATTGGTTTCAATAAAATCATGGCGAGTTATAGATGTGGGATCTATGTGATGTTCTCTAAATGGACGTATATAATTCTGGAAAAAAAAAATAATGATGGACCCATATATTTAAAAATCTATGGCAACAAAATAATGCAAGTAATGACAGATTTTCTTATTATTTACCAGCAAAAAAAAAAATAGAATACATTGTGTAGCAAGAAAATATTTTCAGAATAGAAACTGGTATTGAAAATCAATAATTAGTAAAAAAAAACCATTTTGGCTTTTGAAATTACATAAAAGGTAGATTTTAGCCTACACCACATTGAATTATTTTATTTAAAATCGGTAATTTACATTTTCCCACAAACAAGATTACCATATAATAAAATTACTGTAAATATCGTACAACCAGCATACTGTATTTGATGAGCACATTTAGTTCACCAATTAAACTTTATTTTGGTTATCATAACAAAGTCTTCTTATCTTGATTAATAGTGAATCAATAAACATACTTTTAATTTTTTTTCTGTCCATTGAACTTTTACTGCTATGCATAATTCCCAAAAACATACCTTGACAAATTCATGCTTCTCTATGAGAAGAATTTTCTGTTAACCCTTAGATTGATTTTACTAAACTAAGTTAACCAAAAAAAAAAACAAAAAAAAAACTCAAAAACACTTTATAATCCTCATTCAATTACAGTAATGCCATTTTTTGCTCACAGGTTATATCTGTGTTTCTTAGAACTTTTAAAGTCTGAATTTGCAAATAAACTATTTGAAACAAATGAAATATGAAAGAATACCCAATGTCAGTTAAAGTTGCATTGTTCTTTTTGTAAATAAAATAAAAATTTTGTATTTATGAAGTCCAATATCATTAATCATTAATAAATATTTCTGAAACTAAAATAAATTTAACTTATAATAAATATTTATAAATTAAAAATATTCTTTATGAATCGTACAGGAAGCTAGAAAAAAAACTCTNCATGGTTGAATATTTTGTTCTTTCTAAATTGAATATTCAAATTAGAATTCATTTATATATGCGTGTGTGTGTGAGTTTGCATGCCTGCATGTTCTTGCGTGCACTTGTATGCATGCATGTGTGTGTGAGCTTGGTGACTAAAAAGTTTGTCCTTTTCCCCAAAAATTTTTACTTGGTATTTTTCTGAAAAAGTTTGACTACATTTTGGATTACTTATATACGTATGCATGTAAATACAAAAAGTATAGAAAAATGAATCAAGGTTTGTTTATTGAAAAAAAAATTTTTTTTTGGAATTACATTGCAAACTTGAACTATTAACCTAAACCATAGATTCTAATTTTACTGTCTATACGCTAAAGCAGTTATCTATAAAGCCATAAATAGACCGATTGTAATGTATGGCTCAGAGATGTGGGCACTGGTGTTGGCTGAGGAGAGTATACTAAAATTGCTGGGAAAGAAAGGTCCTCAGAACTATCTACGGACCTTTAGTGGATAATGAAGTCTTCAGATGTAGAAGGAATACCGAGCTGAAGGAGCTTTATAAGGATGTAGACCTGGTGACCGCTATTAAAGTTCGAAGGCTGAGATGGCTGTGGCACCTAGAAAGAATGGTTCATGTGAGCTTACCCATGCAAAGCTTTTGAAGGACATCCTGGGGGGAATAGACAGTGACTTTGTTGGGTACAGGATGTGGAGTATGGCCTCCAAAAAATACAGGTTTGTCAATGAAGAAGAAAGGCAGTAAATCGAGAGGGCTAGTCTAATCTGCTGAAGGGGGGCCAAGGGCCTTAGTGCCAAAGGAAAAAAAAATAGAATAAGCTGAAATAGGTTGTTGATGAAATTTTTCACAAAGCTTTTAAATTCAAAATCAAAGTTCTGAACTCATTATTTAGCCAAATCAGATTAATGGGGGATTACTTAAAATGGAAGTGCAAGTACAAAAAGTTTTTTATGTAGTTGGACATATTTGTTTATTGATAGAAGAAATATTTTAGGAGTTATGCAGCAAAATTGAGCAATTAGGATTTGGAGTTTAAATTTTAATTTTAAATCTAAATTAATTGTTTTTCTTAATGACATTTGGCATGCCTTTTTAAAATAAAAAAATGAAAGGTATAGTTTTTTATTAAGTGAAATCAAAGGAGGATTTACTGAAATCAGGCACTTCCTCCTCCTCAACTCTCTGCACTAATCATCTCAACACCGAACTTTTTGGGAAATAGTCCTGACAGCTGATTAGCCTTTTTGTAACTCTTCAGTCAGATTTTAGCAAGCTGGGAGGCCTTTGTCCAGGTGTGCAATCCTGCACTTCATGAAGGTTTGAATTCTGGATGGAGGTTGAATGTATCCTTGAATTAATGGAGAAAAGTCTTTTGTGCATTGGTTATATGGAGAGATATGGAAGCAGTCAATAAATAATTGCATAAATAGAAGAATTTGTGCGAGTAGCCTATTCTAGAATTAGAATTATAGTCAATTCTAGAACAAACATAAAAACACACACATAATTTAAAACAGTTTATTATTATTATTATTATAGATATTATTATACTAATAAATCTAGCAGAACTTGTTTGATTCCCATCATAAAATGTAGGTTGTCCATGAGAACATTATTTATGTCAAACAATAAGCATCATGAAGTGTCACCTGCCAATTTGACTACTCCGTTGTTCAAAATGTGGATCTAAACAAGCAGTTCAGTTCTAAGTCTTGCATTTACTGATTAACTTCTAGAGATGAAACAAACTGGTTCCACTAAGCCAACACAATTAAGTAAATATACTTTAATTAGGCTGACTTTAACCAGAAGTTATTTGTTAGTAAGTATAGCATTCATTATTTAAATAGTCTTAAAAGTTTTAACTATCATCACCAACTTCTGTACATTTTTTAAAAGTACTAGAGTTTAACTGCATCTAAATGTATCAATTTAAAACTTATAAGGCACACAGCTGTGTATTCATTTGCATATATATATCATATAAACACACTCATACACAAACAAGCATTATTAACATTTTATTAGAACTTAACAATTCTGAATCACCTTAACTTTCTGAGAAATATCATTGTATATCACACTCATATACTATATCCTCCTGTTAAAGAATTTATTTATACAGCCTTCTAAAATATTTTTTAACGATCTTGTGAAGCACTGATGAATTTCACTGTGGATACTACATTTTGACAAGTATTTCTCATATACTGAAGTATTACCTAAATAAAGAGATGATAAATGAGAAACTCTGCCTTCATAAATTTTGGGCAACAAGTTTTTTTATAATTCATTCCATGAATTAATCAAATTTCCTTATTTTGGTGAATGAAAATATCTCGTGTTAATGATGTGGAGCCCCAAGTAGTAATATCATAAAGATTAGAGTGAAATATTCCATAAAAGCTTTTAAGTAGGTTTGATGATGTACTGAACACTTTTTTTCTCTTAAACTATCATCTTTTATTTCTTTATTAATACAAGTTGTGCTTGTCAAATTTCAAATGAGAGTCTATAGTAAGTCCTAAGAACTTACTGATTCATTGTTACTCATGGAAGTGAGGTCTATAAAAATTCTAAGTTTGATAATCTAGATATTTTTCAATTTCATGATCATTGATTTCTATAAAAAATGAAGTTATAACATTGGTGTAAAGAATATGTATACATTTCTAAAGAAAATCAGCTAAATTGTTTACATAAATAAAAATAAAAAAGTAGAGAGCCGATACCAGGTATGCAAGTTTAAAATGTCGTTTATTTCTTAAAATATAAACACAGTAATTTAAAAAAAAGTATAATATATTTTATTCAAAGTACTGGCCCTCGCTTTCTACACATTTTGTCCATCTCTCGGGCAATATATGGATACCATTCCAAAAGAATGCTTCATCTTTATTTGAAATCCATTCATCGAGCCATTTTCGTACGTTTTCGAAATTGTTGAAGTGTTGCTCCGCCAATGAGTGTCCCATCGATGAGAAGAGGTGATAATCAGAAGGCGCCAGGTCAGGTGAATACGGCGGGTGGGGTAGGAGTTCCCAACCAAGCGAAGAAATCGTTTCCTTAGTCAATCTGGCTGAATGTGCAGGAGCGTTATCATGCTGAAGAATGACTTTGGCGTGCCTGTGAGCCCATTCTGGGCGTTTTTCGATCAATGCGTGACTCAAATTGATCATTTGTTGTCGGTAGCGCTCGGTATTGACTGTTTCGCCGGGCTTGAGAAGCTCGTAGTCGATTTGGTCGATTTTCTCGTTTTTGATCAGTAACATCAAAATCACCACGTTTGAAACGTTGAAACCAACGTTCACATGTCTTGACGGTTGGAGCAAGATCGCCATAAGTCTCAACAAAAATTCGATGACATTCAGATGCCTTTTTCTTTTGATTAAATAAGAAAATCATGACATGCCGCAAATGCTCTTTATTTGGCTTAAAATTAGACATTTTTAACACCAAAGAAAGGTATGATACGTCCACGTAAACGACTTAAAAACAACTGACTTTTGTAAACAAATGACTAACAAACAAAATAGCGTTTAGAGATAAGCAAATCCTTCAATAGGCTAAGAGCGCATTCTATTGGAATTAAAACGACATTTTAAACTTGCATACCTGGTAATGTTCCCTAGAGGGATCTTCCTATGTTGCTCCAACACATCAAACCCATCCTTGCATAACCATTTATGACTACATGTTGTCGCTTATTATCCTACAAGATATGAATAGTCTGTGAGTTATTCCTGAAACTTCATATTCTTTAATTTATTTGATAATATTTTATGATCTACTAAGATAAAGGCTTTCAACAGATCAGCATATGACCACTTTTTTACACATATTTTATATTTCATACATTTTTCTCTTCAGTCTAGAGATTGTCGATTTAACTTAATGTATATGATGATTGCTGAATACCCACCTTACATAAGTCTATTACTTCCAATCAATCAATGAATGTTCTGACATTTACCAATATTATACTGTTAATTAGAAATCATTCATAATGAATTTGTTGTTTATAAAAGTCAAATAAATTATAATGATAAAAGTTAACAAACATTTACATGCTTTACCTTTCCTAAAACAGGAATTTTAACAGATCCCCATGTGTCAGCAGCCCAGTGTACTAGTCCTGATGTGAAATCAGCTGAGACAATTCCTGCAACTGCTGCTAGGAGAAATGAAATGAGATTCTCACACTGTATGTATTTTCCAAAGTAAAAAACATTGCTGATTATAAGAGCTATACTTATGGCAAGGCTGAGGCATTCTTGAATTCTCTTACCTGCAAGTTAAGAGCAATATATAAATAGAAAAAAAAGATAAAATTAAAAAAAAAAAAAGGATATTTTAAAAGGGAAAAAGGTCTATTGGTGTATACATAAGTTAATCTCCTTATTACCTATCTTTAACACTTTGTAGTTATTTTGGTTCCCTGTGATGATTGCTTAAAAAATTAGGAATTTTTTTTGTGTGTATGTACTAGGAATTGAATAATTACCATTCCAAAACTGGCCCCTCCATACTTCGAATGACATTGACACCCACTCTTCTGCCATGTAGTCTCCTGCAGGTGTCTGAGCTTGAATTTTCTACTAAATTAGTACATTCTGTACATCTCAATAACTGTTTTCCATCTCCAGAGCTAGCCAATCACCTGCCTGACAGGTTCAAAAATACTTTGAAGCATCTTCCTCTCAAAGTTTGAGGCCTAATATTCTGCTGCCTTGATTAAGGTCTGTTGCACTCATGAGGTAAGTGGATAAGCAATCTTAGGAGCCATCTCTTTGGAAGCTCTCCATATTTTTACCGTTTCTTCTTCCGGGTTGGACCGTGTCAAATTGGTGTTATTTGCCGAGCTTTCGCACATCATATGTTGATAAATGTTTTTTCCCGGAGCTCTTACTGCTTTAGCAAAAGTGTCAAAAACATTGGCAAAAGCTGTGAATATTTCCACTTACCTGTTGAATATTTTTTTCTGCTTGTTTGCAATTTGCCTGTGTTTTATAGCTTAAAATAGTCTTTACAATAACCAGGTTAAATAACAAGCATGCCAATGGGCCTCCCTGATGGGGCCTTTTTGTGGAGAAGACATTGGGCAGCTATGCTTCAAATTTAATCCGAGTTCAGTCAGTTTATACTTACAAGTATAAAAATGTTGCTGGAGATAACAAACTATTATAGAGCTTCATAAAGTTTTGATTTTTATTAAATAGCATAGGTCAATTTGAAATTTATGAACAGTTGGTGCTTTGTGTATCTGAACTCGCGAATCTTTACTAGTATGATTCTAAGGCTAAAAATCTAGTCTATTATTGGCTGATATCTCCCAGTTGTTCTTTCAACAAATATAACGTATGAAATATATTATGTAAATCTTTCAAGAGCATTATCCCTTTATAGTTTTAAAACTATCAAGTTTAGAACATCTCCCTTTTTATGTATGGGACATACACTCCTCACGTGATTGATATTGAATGTCATTTTTTTTTAAATTCATTGTGGTGATCAAATTACAAAATGTCTTAATTTAACAGAATGTAATAAATAAATAAAAGTTTAATAAAAAAAACAAAAAACTATTGAGACATTAATCATCTGCTCTTTCCAGCTCATCATATAATTCTTCCTTTTCTTCATTAGGTGAGGCTTCCTCCATTTGTACATGGAAACTAATATAATGTAGTTGTAAAATTTTCATTGTACCCTTAATGTGCAAATACATTGGCAACTGGTGCAAAATCTATAACATTAAATCTCATATTCCTGCTTACACTAAGAACAATTCCAAAACTTGTTATTTTGGATGACAACTAACAAACAGTGAAATATCTTTTGCAAGACACTATTTACAATCCATCTTATTTATTGATTTG
Organism: Oncopeltus fasciatus; assembly: GCA_000696205.2. Classification (NCBI taxonomy): domain Eukaryota; kingdom Metazoa; phylum Arthropoda; class Insecta; order Hemiptera; family Lygaeidae; genus Oncopeltus; species Oncopeltus fasciatus. Next base: position 18,111 of record KZ810925.1, on the reverse strand, counting down.
AAGAAATATCTATTTATTATAGGAGACTCTAGAGAGCCCCCAGTTAATAAAGGGATAAAACATTCCATAGTTCTAGAATTAAGTTTTGGAAGAATCCTGTATTGCAGCCTTGAATTCAGATTGGTTATTTCTCCTAGAGATGTTATAATAAATGTGTCTTAAGGGGAAGGGGTCATCAGCCAGCTGCTCTCGAGTCAGGTTGAGGGCTGCCTCCTCAAGAGCTCCCTGACCTGCTCTCCCATCAGAAGCGGCAACATTTAAACAAAAACCCTAATACAGTTACTTCTTTGTCAGTAGTATTGAGTGTGTGTTGTATTATGTTATAGTCCTATAATGATGGTTGTGCCATGGGGCAACATATATATATTCAGTAATTTCTTACTTACATTATTTTTTGTAATGTATCTAATGAATTAGTTACAATTTATGTAGAACCTTGTCATGACGCTGTTTTATAAATAACCTGTTGTCCTCTCACAAATCCTTCCAAATGACACTCTCTATAGTGGACAATTTTCTTGGTCGGAAGAGTGACCATTATAGAGGAGTTTCACTTTAATGAGCACCAAAAGCTTTAACTAAACTATTATAGTTATTATAAAAAGCCTTCAATATAATATTTTTATAAAAAAGTAAATTTGTAGAAATAATGAACGTGCTATTCTGGTATAATTAAAAATGTCATAAGAAATAAAGACATATAAATAATATAAATCATATAAATATCTTATATAAATAACTCATTTGGGTTCTAATACTTTAGTCAAAAAATTAAAAAAAAATTAATTGACATTACTTTTATCTTTAGCGTGAATAAGGGAAACAAAATTAACTTTCAAAATACCAAATAATAATCACGAAAGCTACCTATATGGACTGAATAAACATAAATGTTAAGGGCCAAGAAATTATGTCAGCACATTATTTAAAATAATAGCAGCCAAAAATTAATATATATATATGAAATGTAAATAATTCAGCAAATTTCCTATAACTGTTTGACTATCTTCAAGTCATTTATGATTACCTTATTTATATGTAAATTAGTTTTAAAAGAATAATCTTGATAACTTAGAAAAGCATTCCTTTTTTATAAAGTTTTAAAGAATATAAGTTAGATAAATATAAATACGCATTAATTTAGGAACAATGTCACAATCATTATACAATTTTTAATTTTATACTAACTATTATTTTATACTATTAAAATTCCTCAAAATGGAATTATTTATTCAATAATTCACAATGTGATGTGATGTAAAAAAAATTTTAATAATTGTTGCTAAACAAGGGCACTTAATTAAATAATGAACTATTTTTTTTCTACTGACAACTTCCATATTTTTTTATCAAACCAGGCTGAAAAAAAGGATATTTTAAAATTTTTTGGGGAAAAAATTTATACTAATTTGGACATGTACAGAAAAAATAATTAAAATCACTTAATAGTACATTAAAAATATAAATATTTATGGGCAAGTAGAAGAATTAGTAAATAGGATGAAAAAATCAATTAATTTATTCATTTATTAGTCGGGATTTTGTTGTTCTTAACTCTTTGAACATGTAATCATTTTTTAGTTCTAAAAAACACGAGTCAGACTTTAATTTCCCAATAAAAGCCTGCACAAGCAAAAACTCAAACCTTTAGGGTCAAATAATGGATGTTCAAACTGATTTCTTTGGCTAATCCAGTGCTCATAATGATATTTTACTGTAAAGATTAATTAAAATGTAATAAAAACAATGAGTTTAATAACAAAAATTATTAAATCAATCTGGGTNACTTTTCAAATTTTTTTTTTTAAATTTTTTTTTTCTTTTCAAATCGTTTCAAATAGTTTCTAAAAATTTTAAATATTTTCATAATAAATGACTTTATCATATATTTTATTATACATGTTACTTTTTGATAATACATAGCAATAGATATTTTATTACTGTGCTAAAATATTTAGTAAGTTATTTTACATTATATTAAAATACAATAAGTTCTTAGAGATTCAGAAGGCACATGAGCTAAAAATGATACAGAATAGAATTTCTTTTTCTTTTTTTGAAAAAAAAGAAAAAAAAAAAAAAAAGAAGCTTTATAAATCTATAATACATTGAAGAAAATAAAATGTATTAACTATGTTCACGTAGGCATTAACTAATTAAAATAAAGTTCAAAGTACTTTATTCCCTTCAAACCCTTAAATTTAATTTTCAGGCAGATAAAAAGAGCTGACCCCTTTCTAAAATGTCAATAGTGACCCCACCCATCCTTCTTACCACCCCAAGCATGTTCATGGAATGGAGTAAATAACCAGCTAACATGCAATAGTTGCACTCATTAGTCTTTAGTTTGAAATTTATAATTGTTTTGTATTATGAAAAATCTAATTGATCAATAGAATAATTAAAAAGTTCTTTAATATATATCTCACTAGACAATTAAGGATTTACAATAAATCTATGTTTACTTATGTAAAAAAAAAAATCAATATTATACAACAATACAATATAATTTACGACTAACTATCTATAATGCATGCTATCCTTGAATACTTTTAGATGCGTTTTTAAAGAACAATTACCAAGAAAACATTATACACAATAAAATTATTAAAAATAATGGAAAATATATTTTTAGATAAAGTATTTGTCCAATATCACATTGGATCTCATAGAGTGAGGACATCTAGTGACCTGCTCTTGGGGATAATAGCGATACTGATTAACCTTTTCTGTTTAATCAAGGAAATAAATGAAATAAATCGTTTGGTTTAACTGGAAATAAATCAGTACAATGACCTATTAAATATATTAAGTTTTGATAATACTAACATTCAATACACAGCTCATATATCACTATATTATTCTAAAGAAAGAATATATTGTTTTGAGCCTTCTAACTGCTCTGAAGAAGAAATGAAATCAGAACTAAATAAACAACAAGAATTTTTAAGAAGGTTAGAGGTGGCAAATTGAAAAGAAATACATTTTTATAACCTTTTATAAGCAATAAACTTCCAGAGTACATTGGTGTTGACTTTTGTGAGTCAAGGCTATATGAGCCTCTACCTGTACAATGCTATAATTGTTTCAAATTCTTGCATTTTGAAAATAGCAATACTTGTCAAGTAAAACTGTGAAAATGTGGTTTGCAATATGAAAACCAATGTACAACTACATTTATGAGTGTAAATTGTAAGAAAACAAACAATCAGGCATGGAGCAGAATTTGTCCTAATTTCATTATAGAGAGATTGAAAAAAATAGAACAAGTGAAAAAGTGACTCATAGACAAACAGGAATAATTTACAATGGAAGACATATGAACCCTACCAATGAAAATAATGCCAAATATTCAGAAGTTGTTGATAAGTCCGTAGGTAATAATACATAATTATTATTTAATAAAAGTCAGTAAAACCGTTAGTAATGATACAAAAGAAATTTTATCAAATCAAAATTAAAATAAGTTAATGCTCTCAATTTTCTCACAGAAAAAGTTTAGTGATTTGGAAAAAAAAATATGAATAGAAATAAAAGACAACGTATTTAGGATGAATGTCAATCTGAAAAAAATATATACCTGACAAAAAATATACTCAAAACGAAATGGAGATACAACATCCCACTCAAACACAAGACATCACTGTCACAACAAAAACGAATTGACAAACTGTCATATTGATGACCCTTCCCGCCCAATTAATGAACAAATACATTCTCAAATAACTACACCCAAGAAAGTATCATAGACAAATACAGAGTCCTCTTCTCAATCCTCTGCTTCACCAACTAATAAAAAAGAGACCGGAGCAATTAGTAAAACAACAAATCAGAAGAAAATTAAAAAGTTAGTTAAAAGTAATATTAATAAATTAAAAATTACTATATATAAAATGAATAAATCAAATAAATGTAACATTTTTAAAGTAAAATAAGTGAAAACAAATAAATTAATATAATGCAATAATAAAACTAGATGAAATAGGATATTGCAATACAATGTAAATGGAATTTTAGCACAGAGTGTCGAATTTGAGAACTTAATTCTTCACAAAAATACAAAATAATTTGCGCTCAAGAAACTCAATTTAAATAGTCACAGATATACATTAACAAATTACATTATTTATCGCTACGAAAACGTAACGATTAAAGGGAGATTTTCAATTAGCTGCCGAAATGATTTTAATTGTGTGCAATTTTAATGCTTATTCCAGCCTCTGTTGAGATTCTCATTTAGACTAGAGGGGAAAAGTCATAGAGGCATTCGTAGATATACTAAACTAGCTATTCTAAAAGATACTTCCCCAAACCACTTTTGTGTTTGAAGCGGCACATTTTCAGCAGTAAATATTTCTATAGCTAGCTCGTTTATTGCTTCAAAAAATAATGGAATGTACTTGAAGATTCATATGGAAGTGACCCCTTTCCGATCTTTATGGAAGTCCTTCAAAAAGATAAAAACAATAAATTGTCAAATAGGTGGAATCTATGGAATGACTAACTGGGAGAAATATGAGTTTAGCAAACTTGAATACATTAGTCAATTCAAAACTTAGATGTAATCCTAAAATTAAATGAAATATTATTAAATGCAACTAAGGAAACGATACCTCGAACCAAATTAAAATGTGATATAATTATCTCATTGTGGAAACCCGCTTGCGCAGAAGTTAAAAAAGGAAGAAACTGTTATATAAAACAAAAATAAATCCTTCTTTCGAAAATATTGTTTAAAAGTAAGAAAATACAGTAAATATATGTATAGTGTAAAAAACATTTTCTTGGCGTAGGTTTTTATTTAAAATAAACCATAACATTCCTATTAACGAAGTATGAGTGTATGTTCGCAAAATTTTAGGTTGAGGGAAAAACAATTTCCAACAACAACATATTTCCAAAAACAAAAAACAACAACATATTTAATAATTAAAAGGAAACACATCTTAAAACTTAAAATAGAGATCTCTAACATACTTGCTGAAGGTTTTGTCTCATAATAATTACTCCAGAATTTTTAAGAATTAAAGCTGAACACGAATCTACTCAATTAAACATTAAAATGATTCATTAAATACGGTAACTAATCTTCTGGATTGTTTTATAGGAGCCAATAATATTCTAGGAGATTGGCAAAGGGGCTTTGAAAGGGCAGAGGTACAAGAGATAACTTGGCGAAGTAAGAGACTTCAGGCCGTTATAGAAGCCTTTAATAATTGTAACTAGCTACTGGGTGTGGCTCTTATAATCAAATGTGTTTTTCGAATGAGGCACATCCTGGACACTCTAAAACTTAGGAATCGATGGGGACATGTTATTGTTTTCTAAGAATATCTTAGATAGGAGAACATTTGAGGTCCGAAAAGGCGATAATCGGTCAGAAAAAATTACCCAAGAAAATGGAGTGAAGTGTCTCAGCGCCAAACTGTTTTGTATATCACTATTAGGATTATTCCGAAATCCACGAAGAGATGTAAAAGTAATATGCTTTGCAGATGATGTTTATATTTACTGCAAAGGCAATAATGGTGAAGAAATATATGCTGACATGGAAATAAATCTTAATATATGGCTAAAATCCAAGGGGTTTCGAATTTTTGTCACAAAAACCGTCTGTACTTTGTTCTGTAAACGAAAGTCACATATGAAACCGGATATAACCCTTAAGAGACAAATCACTCTAACAGAAGATACTGTTAAATATCTAGGAGTAATATATGACAGGACTCTCTCCTGGTTGCCGTATCTCAAGACCCCGAAAGCTGAATGCCTAAGATCCATTAACTCACTGAGAGTACTGTACAGTACCAAGTGGCGCAGGTCCAGCAGGTATGCTTCTGCGTTACAAGAGCCTCGTGAGGTCCTAGCTGGGACTATGGAGCCAGCACTGGATGTCCTTTGCTCAGACAGTCTTTTCATGATGCTTTCTTTTCTTGTACAGCTCTTTTCACATCCTTGGTCCACCAGGAGGTACGTTTAAAGTTTTGACATTTTCAACTCCCTGAAGAGTTTTGCAGAATCAGGACAAATAAAAATAGTATTTTTAAATATTGTCCAGCTCTTCTTAACAATCATTACTATCCTTTGAATGAGTAGCAATCCGTAACATTCTTCTTCTTCATGGTAATTCTGTCTTTTTTTTTTCTTTTTTTTAAATCTTTTAACTAGTAAAATTTTATAGTTTTCTACTTACTATAAGTTTTCTTTCTCGTTGTTCATTCATTCATCCTAAACCTTTTCTATTTGTAGTATATAATAGTCGCTTACTCTTTTTAATCCCCGCTTTACCCTGGCATTTTTTTTTTCTATCTCCTTCCTCTTGACTAATACACACATAGTCAAGGATTGACTTTCCATTTCTTCTCTCGTAAATCTGTGCCTCTGCTTATGAGGAAAGAAAATGTTACCAACTAACAAGTATTTCCTACACATAAATTTATTTTGAATTAATTGATTCACTCAAATAACAAGTTCGTTTTGATAAATTCTATCCTTCGAGCTCGTCTCGATTGACGGATTCCTGTTAAAAAATTTTATTATAACAAATCGGTCTTTTATTCTCGCACACAAACACACAAGCACGCGGGTACACCCGCATCAGCTTGCGAATCAAAACCGTGACACGCTTTTTAAATTTCTCTTTAGTTAACACCCAATCTTCCCAGTAGAAGCCAAAAACATTTTATATGTAATATAATATTGAAATTAATCTTCTATCGGATAAACAGAAAATGCAAAGAGGTTGAGAGAGATCAAATTAAAAATTGTCTAATATATACTTACTAAGGAAGACATTTTGTAATTACTAGTGTTGAGGTCTCTTTTATTTATAATTTTTATGCAAACGAAATTCAGTGTTTACGCTCGTTAATGCAAAATATTGGTTGAATTCATGTTCTGGTGGAATGAGATGAGGGAGCGGGAAATTTAAAGGAAGACTAAAATCTATAATATTGATATCTTTGTCTTTAATATAGTTACAAAATAGTGTTGAACACAATTGTCCAAATTTTATAGTGTTTATGCCCAATAATTATTTTTAATTTTATTTTATTTAATGTGCATTTAAGAAAGATATTTATGAATACAACTATGATTGATTACCTTCCCCGCTTTTTCTTCTCGATCAGTCTAGAGCTAGGTTTACGCTCAGTACTCTCTCCGGCTTATGAGACATGATTCGTCATTTCTCTCATTTGTATCTAACTCATTAAAAAATAATTAAAAATATTCAGTAAATAAATAAATAAAACATACGCAGAGGTGGGAAATACATGACAAGAATGAATTTATTCTCGACCCACTGCACACTAGGGGAGACATGTGGTCATCACCCGTTCTGGCCGCCTGAATGTTCCCCGTCCAACGAAGAAAGGTTCCCGATTAGGGCTGGGTGTTCCCCAAGAGTACACCAGGAATCCTCTGGGTCATTACAAACAGATGCAAAAATAGAAAAAAAAACAAAACAACTAACAGTGCACTGCAGCATTGAATCTGGGTCCTTTGGCTCAGGAGTCCAGTGCCTTAACAACCAGATCACCGTTCTCCACAAGGATAAATGAAGACGAATAATTTCTTATTATAAGTTTTTTTTTTTAAATAATGATTGCCCAATAATGATTAAATGCTTTTTAAAACAATCAATAATTGCTACCGTTTTTCTATTTAAAACATGAATGTATTGAGTGGCTATAAATTAAATTAGCTATAAATTTGTCTTTAGTGTTTTTTTTTTTTGTTTTTAATTTTATGTATATTTTTTATATTA
>KZ810918.1:22630-45341 GCA_000696205.2 Oncopeltus fasciatus | reverse complement strand
GTTTTTTTATTTTTTCGCCTGTGTCAATATTAAGGTTTGAATCTTTAATTTTATAGCTGATGAGTTGCATGAAAAACTACTTATTAAATAGAATATTGACGAGTCTTAAACAATTTAATCTTGCTTATTTTCAAAACTATAACAGTAGTAGAATAAGCTCTAATGTGAAAATATGAATAAAAAAATGTTTTACGGGTAAAGTTACATTGAAACTTCATTTCCAGGAAAAGGAATAGAGATAGAGAAAAAAGTCAGAGAACATTATTTTTAGATAATTTATTTATCTACATAATCAATTTAAATTTTATTAGTCTAATGTTGTAAGAAACCGTAATAGTTTTAAATTAAAAAAAATTCGTATGAAATAATGACTTATAAACTTACAAATTGTTGCAAATATGTAACTAGATAAAGTGATAGTATATCATCTCACTCCATTTACTAACAACTCAATAGTCTTCCAGACTACCGAATGGATTTGGTCAAATATATGCCTAACTCGTGCATATACAATAAGTATTCGAATCTAACTATCACATTCAAAATTTCGACCATATCTATCGAGAAGAAAAATTGAGTTTGAAAAGCCTCCTGGTGACCATATGTGGAATCAGGAACAAACTCCTCTAAATATCGTTTCACAAGCATCCAATGCTAATTTCATTCTGGTCTGATATATTTAATTATCATAATTGTTTTTTAACCCTTGCTAATACTGATCATTAAGTATTATATATTATTTGTGCATATATAAGCTGAATATTTGGAAGACAGATCCAGTGTAACGCATCTTGCCGCCACTAAGGGAGAGAGTTTCATCTGAAATGTCGGGAATAATCAAATTAAATTTTGTACACTTTCACCGAGCATATCCTTTTTACCTGACTGTAATCCTGATCGGAAAAAAAAATCTATGTCTGAGAAGGATGTTTATTGACCATTCATATCTTATATTTTTAGCATAAACGTTCTACCTCATTGTGAGGGCTGAACCGTAATACCATGTCACACATGATTGATTTCGATTAAATTTTATTTCATTAATTATCCTTGTTTTCATAAAAATTTTGTGAATGGTCACTGAAAAACACACCATCAATTTATGATTTCTCTTTAACTCTTCATAAATTATATGTAATTTTCGATTGGTTACCTGTGTGGGTATTTGTCAAAAAAAAATAAATTAATTTAATTTTTTTGCTAGGGTTAATTAAAAAAAAAAAAGAAGAAAATGTAGTTCCTGTGTCTTTTTTAATTATTTAAAGGAGAATAATCAATCAATTACTCAATCCGAAATCAAATATATTTTTACATAAACTATTAGCAAAGCATACGGGTTATCCCCCTAAGATCATTCATAACTGTAAATAAGGCGAGTTGAATTATTTAGAATTATTTTTTCTACCTGAAGTCTATCTGAACCTCCACCCCCCCCCCCAAAAAAAAAGTATATGAGAATCTTTAAATTTATTGCTTATCTAGTTATCGAATAATGACATCAAATGTTTTTTTATTTTTTCGCCTGTGTCGATATTAAGGTTTGAACATTTAATTTTTTAGCTGATGAGTTGCATGAAAAACTACTTATTAAATAGAATATTGACGAGTCTTACACAATGTAGTCTCTCCTATTTTCAACACTAAAACAATAGTAGAATAAGCTCGAATGTCAAAATATGAATAAAAAAATGTTTTAAGGGTAAAGTTACATTGAGACTTCATTTCCAGGAAAAGGAATAGAGATAGAGAAAAAAGTCAGAGAACATTATTTTTAAATAATTTATTTATCTACGAAATCAGTATGAATTTCATTAGTCTAATGTTGTTAGAAACCGTTGTAATTTTTAATTTAAAAAAATTCGTATGAAATAATGACTTATAAACTTACAAATTGTTGCAAATATGTAATTAGATAAAGTGATAGTATATCATCTCACACCATTTACCAACAACTCAATTGTCTTCCAGACTATCCGAATGGATTTGGTCAAATATATGCCTAACTCTTGCATATACAATAAGTATTCGAATCTAACTATCACATTCAAAGTTTCGACCATATCTATCGAGAAGAAAAATTGAGTTTGAAAAGCCTCCTGGTGACCATATGTGGAATCAGGAACATACTCCTCTAAATATCGTTTCACAAGCATCCAATGCTAATTTCATTCTGGTCTGATATATTTAATTATCATAATTGTTTTTAAACTCATTGCTTATACTGATCATTAAGTATTATACATTATTTGTGCATATATAAGCTGAATATTTGGAAGACAGATCCAGTATAACGCATCATGCCGCTACTAAGGGAGAGAGTTTCATCTGAAATGTCGTGAATAATCAAATTAAATTTTGTACACTTTCACCAAGCATATCCTATTAACCTGACNATAAACATAAACACAAAATCATTTGCAGCACAACACACAAAAATAAAAGCACAAAAACTATGGATTAAAACAGAAATACGTTCACTATACATCAAAAAGAACAGATTGAACAACGAAATTTACCAACTACACCTAGAGACAAGAAACAAACTGACACAACTAAACCTATACTACATACTGCCTACATACTTACACTACATAAAGGACATTATAAAAACAGAAATGACAAAAAACTACGATACTATGGATAAAAAAACTCACAAAACTACGACTTAAACAAACAAAAAACTCAGACGTAAAACGGAACAACCAAAAATTTCACAAACGCATAGTAAACCTAACAAACAACTCGTTCAACAAAGACGAAACAGACACATTGGAAAAGGGACTCAAACATAATCTACAATACACGAATATACAGAAACAAATAGAAACAAACATATGACATCAAATGTTTTTTTATTTTTTCGCCTCTATCAATATTAAGGTTTGAACCTTTAATTTTATAGCTGATGAGTTGTATGAAAAACTACTTATTAAATAGAATATTGACGAGTCTTAAACAATTTAGCCTTGCCTATTTTCAACACTATAACAAAAGTAGAATAAGCTCGAATGTAAACATGTGAATAAAAAAATGTTTTAAGGGTAAAGTTACATTGAGACTTCATTTCCAGGAAAAGGAATAGAGATAGAGAAAAAAGTCAGAGAACTTTATTTTTAGATAATTTATTTATCTACAGAATGAGTATGAATTTTATTAGTCTAATGTTGTAAGAAACCGTAATAATTTCAAATTAAAAAAAATTCGCATGAAATAATGACTTATAAACTTACAAATTGTTGCAAATATGTAACTAGATAAAGTGATAGTATATCATCTCACGCCATTTACCAACAACTCAATAGTCTTCCAGACTATCCGAATGGATTTGGTCAAATATATGCCTAACTCTTGCATATACAAAAAGTATTCGAATCTAACTATCACATTCGAAGTTTCGACCATATCTATTGAAAAGAAAAATTGAGTTTGAAAAGCCTTCTGGTGACCATATGTGGAATCAGGAACAAACTCCTCTAAATATCGTTTCACAAGCATCCTATGCTAATTTCATTCTGGTCTGATATATTTAATTATCATAATTGTTTTTTAACTCCTTGCTTATACTGATCATTAAGTATTATACATTATTTGTGCATAAAAAAGCTGAATATTTGGAAGACAGATCCAGTATAACGCATCTTGCCACCACTAAGGGAGAGAGTTTCATCTGAAATGTCGGGAATAATCAAATTAAATTGTGTACACTTTCACCGAGCATATCCTATTAACCTGACTGTAATCCTAATCGGAATAAAAAATCTATGTCTGAGAAGGATGTTTTTTAACCATTCATATCTTATATTTTTAGCATAAACGTTCTACCTCATTGTGAGGGCTGAACCGTAATACCATGTCACACATGATTGATTTCGATTAAATTTTATTTCATTAATTATCCTTGTTTTCATAAAAATTTTGTGAATGGTCACTGAAAAACACACCATCAATTTATGATTTCACTTTAACTCTTCATAAATTATATGTAATTTTCGATTGGTTACCTGTGTGGGTATTTGTCAAAAAAAAATAAATTAATTTAATTTTTTTGCTAGGGTTAATTAAAAAAAAAAAGAAGAAAATGTAGTTCCTGTGTCTTTTTTAATTATTTAAAAGAGAATAATCAATCAATTACTCAATCCGAAATCAAATATATTTTTACATAAACTATTAGCAAAGCATACGGGTTATCCCCCTATGATCATTCATAACTGTAAATAAGGCGAGTTGAATTATTTAGAATTATTTTTTCTACCTGAAGTCTATCTGAACCTCCACCCCCCCACCCCCAAAAAAAAGTAAATGAGAATCTTTAAATTTATTGCTTATCTAGTTATCGAATAATGACATCAAATGTTTTTTTATTTTTTCGCCTGTGTCGATATTAAGGTTTGAACATTTAATTTTTTAGCTGATGAGTTGCATGAAAAACTACTTATTAAATAGAATATTGACGAGTCTTACACAATGTAGTCTCTCCTATTTTCAACACTAAAACAATAGTAGAATAAGCTCGAATGTCAAAATATGAATAAAAAAATGTTTTAAGGGTAAAGTTACATTGAGACTTCATTTCCAGGAAAAGGAATAGAGATAGAGAAAAAAGTCAGAGAACATTATTTTTAAATAATTTATTTATCTACGAAATCAGTATGAATTTCATTAGTCTAATGTTGTTAGAAACCGTTGTAATTTTTAATTTAAAAAAATTCGTATGAAATAATGACTTATAAACTTACAAATTGTTGCAAATATGTAATTAGATAAAGTGATAGTATATCATCTCACACCATTTACCAACAACTCAATTGTCTTCCAGACTATCCGAATGGATTTGGTCAAATATATGCCTAACTCTTGCATATACAATAAGTATTCGAATCTAACTATCACATTCAAAGTTTCAACCATATCTATCGAGAAGAAAAATTGAGTTTGAAAAGCCTCCTGGTGACCATATGAGGCATCAGAAACAAACTCCTGTAAATATCTTATCACAAGCATCCAAAGCTAATTTCATTCTGGTCTGATATATTTAATTATCATAATTGTTTTTTAACTCCTTGCGAATTCTGATCATTAAGTATTATATATTTTTTGTGCATATCAAAACTGAATATTTGGAAGACAGATCCACTATAATGCATCTTGCCGCCACTAAGGGAGAGAGTTTAATCTGAAAGTCGGGAGTAATCAAATTAAATTTTGTACACTTTCACCGAGCATATCCTATTTACCTGACTGTATTCCTAATCGGAATAAAAAATCTATGTCTGAGAATGATGTTTATTGACCATTCATATCTTATATTTTTAGCAAAAACATGTAACCACTTTGTGAGGGCTAAACCGTAATACCATGTTACACATAATTGATTTTGATTAAATTTTATTTCATTAATTATCCTTGTTTTCATAAAAATTTTGTAAATGGTCACTGCATAACACACCATCAATTTAGGATTTCTCTTTAACTCTTTATAAATTACATGTAATTTTCGATTGGTTACCTGTGTGGGTATTTGTCAAAAAAAAAATAATTTAATTTACTTTTTTTGCTAAAATTCATTAAAAAAAAAAAAAAAGAAGAAAATGTAGTTCCTGTGTCTCTATTAATTATTTAAAGGAGAATAATCATTCAATTTCTTGATCCGAAACCAAATATATTTTTACATAAACTATTAGCAAAGCATACGGGTTATCCCCCTAAGATCATTCATAACTGTAAATAAGGGAAGTTGAATTATTTAGAATTTTTTTTTCTACCTGAAGTCAATCTGAACATTCCCCCACCCCAAAAAAGTATATGAGAATCATTAAATTTATTGTATATCAAGGTTTTGAATAATGACATCAAATGTTTTTTTTATTTTTTCGCCTGTCTCAATATTAAGGTTTGAACCTTTAATTTTTTAGCTGATGAGTTGCATGAAAAACTACTTATTAAATAGAATATTGACGAGTCTTACACAATGTAGTCTTTCTTATTTTCAACACTAAAACAATAGTAGAATAAGCTCGAATGTAAACAAGTGAATAAAAAAATGTTTCAAGGGTAAAGTCACATTGAGACTTCATTTCCAGGAAAAGGAATTGAGATAGAGAAAAAAGTCCGAGAACATTATTTTTAGATAATTTTCTTATCTACGAAATCAGTATGAATTTTATTAGTCTAATGTTGTAAGAAACCGTAATAATTTTAAATTAAATTAAATTCATATGAAATAATGACTTATAAACTTACAAATTGTTGCAAATATGTAACTAGATAAAGTGATAGAATATCATCTCACTCCATTTACCAACAACTCAATTGTCTTTCAGACTATCCGAATGGATTTGGTCAAATATATGCCTAACTCTTGCATATACAATAAGTATTCGAATCTAACTATCACATTCAAAGTTTCGACAATATCTATCGAGAAGAAAAATTAAGTTTGAAAAGCCTCCTGGTGACCATATGATGCATCAGAAACAAACTCCTGTAAATTTCTTATCACAAGCATTCAAAGCTAATTTCATTCTGGTCTGATATATTTAATTATCATAATTGTTTTTTAACTCCTTGCGAATTCTGATCATTAAGTATTATATATTTTTTGTGCATATCAAAACTGAATATTTGGAAGACAGTTCCAGTTTAACGCATATTGCCGCCACTAAGGGAGAGAGTTTCATCTGAAATGTCGGGAATAATCAAATTAAATTTACCTGTGTCTCTTTTAATTATTTAAAGGAGAATAATCAATCAATTAAATCCGAAATCAAATATATTTTTACATAAACTATTAGCAAAGCATACGGGTTATCCCCCTAAGATCATTCTTAATTGTAAATAAGGCGAGTTGAATTATTTAGAATTTTTTTTTATACCTGAAGTCTATCTGAACCTCCCCCCTCCAAAAAAAGTATAAGAGAATCTTTAAATTTATTGCTTATCTAGTTATCGAATAATTGACATCAAATATTTTTTTATTTTTTCGCCTGTGTCAATATTAAGGTTTGAACCTTTAATTTTATAGCTGATGAGTTGCTAAAACTACTTATTAAATAGAATATTGACGAGTCTTAAACAATTTAGTCTTGCCTATTTTCAAAACTATAACAATAGTAGAATAAGCTCTAATGTGAAAATATGAATAAAAAAATGTTTTAAGGGTAAAGTTACATTGAGACTTCATTTCCAGAAAAAGGAATAGAGATAGAGAAAAAAGTCTAAGGGAGAGAGTTTCATCTGAAATGTCGGGAATAATCAAATTAAATTTTGTACACTTTCACCGAGCATATCCTATTTACCTGACTGTAATCCTAATCAGAATAAAAAATCTATGTCTGAGAATGTTGTTTTTTGACCATTCATATCTTATATTTTTAGCATAAACGTTCTACCTCATTGTGAGGGCTGAACCGTAATACCATGTCACACATGATTGATTTCGATTAAATTTAATATCATAGAAAACGTCTACGAAATTAGAAAAACTTCGTTATATTCTTCTAACTTTTTCTACAAACAGGCTAAATAACGTGAAAATGTCATCAATCCAATTTAACCATTCGTTAGCATGAATACTTAACTGCATATTAACCAACATCCAAATTTTTAATTTCTTAATCTTACCCATATGATGATCTATTTATTAATTATGAAATTAATTGTTATTCCCAAATAAATCAAATGATGTTGGACTTCCAAAAATCATACTATCAATTGTTTTCTTCAACGAATTTGATTAGTTTCAATGACTTCAAAGAAAAATATCCTATTCTTGTTATTGACTGCTCATAGCAAAGCGAGTCTATAAAACTGGACCTATTGATATAAGATTGGAGTTTGAGCTTCGAAGGCCTTTTCAAAAAATACCACAGCCTTCTGTATGATAATTCGCGATAGCTTTTCTGAATATACACCATTGACAAATGTTCTCAGAAAAATTGTATAAATAAACTTCACTCATCAAACATTTTCATTAATATGCCTACATTTGTAATTGAAGATGAAACATCTGCTACATGAAACATCTGCTCTACATCTGTTGTCACTGATGAAAATAATAATTTTATTTTAAAAGAGCTCGCAGTTGTAGATGTTGGGATATTCTCGACACAACACTGGATTTTCAAACCTCCAGAGAAAAGTATTAAAAATTACAAAAGTATTCATGCTAACGAATGGTTGAAGCGAAATGTACATATGATAAGGTGGGGGTGTGGTCTACAAGGAAATAATAAGTAATTTAGGGAAAATATTTCATACTATTTATGTAAAAGGGTCGCGAAAAATTGCATTTTAACGCAAATATCTACAATCAGACCTTATTAATATGAAAGACCTCGGATGCCCAAAATTAAGTTCATAAATTTGCTCATTCTCTGGAAGATAGTGCTTATTTCACAAAGGAAGCCTTGAAGAAAAATGTTCTTTTTATTTGACTTTTTTCTCTATCTCTATTCCTTTTCTTGGAAATGAGGTCTTAATGTAACTTTGTCTTAAAACATTTTTTTAATAACATTTTGACATTCGAGCTTATTCTACTATTGTTATAGAGTTGAAAATAGGCAAGACAACATTGTTTAAGACTCGTTAAATATTCTATTTAATAGGTGGTTTTTCAGGCAACTCATCAGTTAAAAAATTAAATGTTTAAACCTAGATATTCAGACCGGCAAAAAAATAAAAAATATTTGAGGTCATTAATCTGACAATTGGATATAACACAAATTTAATTTTTCTCATATGTTACTTTTGGGGGGAGGGGGGGGGGGAATTGTTCTGATTGACTGCAGATAGAAAAAAAATTCTAAATAAATCAACTCTTCATATTTACAGTTATGAATGGTCTTAAGGGGATAACCCATATGGTTTGCTAATAGTTTAAGAAAAATGTACTTGAAATCGGATTGTGTAATTGAATGATTATTCACCTCTAAATAATTGAAATGAGACCCAGAAACTACATTTCTTTTTTTTAAACAATTAAACCTTAGCAGAAAAATTGAATTAATTTTTTTTTTTTGACAAATACCCACACAGGTGTCCAATCGAGAATTACATCTAATTTATGAAAAGTTGAAGAGAAATCTTAACTTTATGGTATGTTTAGCAGTCACCATTTACAAAATTTTTATGAAAACAAGGATAATTAGTGGAATGAAATTTAATCGAAAACAATTATTTTGACATGGCATTACGGTACAGCCCTCACAATGAGGTCACAGGTTTTGATAAAAATGTTAAATATGAATGGTCAAAAAACATCACCTGAGACATAGATTTTTGATTCCGATTTGGAATACAGTCAGGTAAAGAGGATACGCTCGGCGTCATTCTCCCTTAGAGGCGGCAAGATTCAGTATAGTGGATCAATTTTCCAAATATTCAGTTTTGATATGCCCAAAAAATTTATAATTTTAAATGTTCAGTATTAGCAAGGAGTTAAAGAACAATTATAATAAGTAAATATATCAGACCAGTAAGAAATTAGCTTTGGAAGCTTTTAATAAGATTCTTATAGGAGGTAGTTTCTGATTTCACATATGGTCACCAGGAGGCTTTACAAACTAAATTTTTGCCCTCGAATGATATCGTCGCAACGTTAAATGTGATACTTAGATTCGAATACTTCATAAATGTGAGAGCTGGTTATATATTTAACCAAATCCAATTGGATAGTTTGGTAGACAAATGAGGAGTTGGTAAATGGTGTGAGATGATATACTATCGCTCTCTCTAACTATATATTTGCAACAATTTGTAAGGTTAGAAGTTATTGTTTTATACAAATTCATACGACGAATAAAATTCATACTCAATTTGTAGATAAATGAATTATCTAAAAATTTTATTATATGACTTTTTTCTCTATCTCTATTCCTTTTCCTGGAAATGAGGTCTTAACGTAACTTTACTCTTAAAACATTTTTTATTCATATTTAGGCATTCGAGCTTATTCTGCTATTGTTATAGTGTGGAAAATAGGCAAGATAACCTATTCTATTTAATAGGTGGTTTTTCATGCAACTCATCAGCTAAAAATTTAAATGTTTAAACCAAGATATTCAGACCGGCAAAAAATAAAAAAATATTTAAAGTCATTAATCTGAGAACTGGATATACAACAAATTTAATTTTTCTCATATGTTTCTTTTTGGGGGGGGAGGATGTTCTGATTGACTGCTAGTAGAAAAAAAAAATTATAAATAAATCAACTTTTTTATCTGCGGAACTTCTTACATCAGTGAAACCCGAAGGACGATAGACACACGTCTCAAAGAACACATTGCAGACATCAAACACGGACGCACAGAGAGGTCAGCTCTAGCAGAACACTTCAAATTCGAAGANTTTAATAAAGTAAATTAAGAGAGTCGACAAAATTATGACAATGTCAGCTACTTCGAGCTTAAGACGAAGTTCTCGTCTTTCTCGTAAGTTAGGCTGTCGCTAGTGTAGAGGGAATTGAATGAGATAACTAGCTAGTCCTTGTGGTGTAACGGTTTAGCATACCGGCCCGAATAGCAGGAGATCAGGTTCGATTCCTGGCGAGGACAGATAGATTATTTTTATTCTGTTCCCTCTCAATAATTGTTTAAAATTTACGTTGGATAAAAAAACCACATCCAAAATAAAAATATTTATAAATTAAAATTTAATAAAGTAAATTAAGAGAGTCGACAAAATTATGACAATGTCAGCTACTTCGAGCTTAAGACGAAGTTCTCGTCTTTCTCGTAAGTTAGGCTGTCGCTAGTGTAGAGGGAATTGAATGAGATAACTAGCTAGTCCTTGTGGTGTAACGGTTTAGCATACCGGCCCGAATAGCAGGAGATCAGGTTCGATTCCTGGCGAGGACAGATAGATTATTTTTATTCTGTTCCCTATCAATTATCGTTTATAATTTTAAATGTTTAGTATTAACAAGAAGTTAAAGAACAATTATGATAAGTAAATATATTTTACCAGTAAGAAATTAGCTTTGGAAGCTTTTAATATGATACTTATAAGAGGTAGTTTCTTATTCCTCATATGGTCACCAGGGGGCTTTACAAACTCAATTGTTGTTCTTGAAAGATATCGTCGCAACGATTAATGTGATACTTAGATTCGAATACCTCATGTATAAGAGAGTTAGTTATATATTTAACCAAATCCAATCGGATAGTTTGGTAGACAAATGAGGAGTTGGTAAATGGTGTGAGATGATATACTATCGCTCTCTCTAACTATATATTTGCAACAATTTTTAAGGTTGAAGTTATTGTTTTATACAAATTCATACGACGAATAAAATTCATACTCAATTTGTAGATAAATGAATTATCTAAAAATTTTATTATACGACTTTTTTCTCTATCTCTATTCCTTTTCCAGGAAATGAGGTCTTAACGTAACTTTACTCTTAAAACATTTTTTATTCATATTTAGGCATTCGAGCTTATTCTACTAGTGTTATAGTGTGGAAAATAGGCAAGATAACATTGTTCTATAAGCAAGATAACCTATTCTATTTAATAGGTGGTTTTTCATGCAACTCATCAGCTAAAAATTTTAATGTTTAAACCTAGATATTCAGACCGGCAAAAAAATAAAAAATATTTAAAGTCATTAATCTGAGAACTGGATATACAACAAATTTATTTTTTCTCATATGTTTCTTTTTTGGGGGGGAGGATGTTCTGATTGACTGCTAGTAGAAAAAAAAAATTATATTTAAAGTCATTAATCTGAGAACTGGATATACAACAAATTTAATTTTTCTCATATGTTTCTTTTTTGGGGGGGAGGATGTTCTGATTGACTGCTAGTAGAAAAAAAAAATTATAAATAAATCAACTTTTTTATCTGCGGAACTTCTTACATCAGTGAAACCCGAAGGACGATAGACACACGTCTCAAAGAACACATTGCAGACATCAAACACGGACGCACAGAGAGGTCAGCTCTAGCAGAACACTTCAAATTCGAAGACGCCACCACATCAAATTCGAAGACGCTTCAATACTGGCCCGGGAAAGCAACTATTATCGGCGAACCATCAGAGAAGCCATCGAAATAACCAAGAATCCGAAAAATATCAACAGAGAAGTCGGATACAGACTGAGCAAAAACTGGAAACCAGCGCTAATTGACAAGAGGATCCAACCAATCAGTGACCAGCCACCTGACTACTATAGAGACCAGCTGCCAGAACACAGTATCAACCAATGGGAAGGCAGGCTTCGCCCAAGAACCGGACTGCGCCGGGATTATACACCACCTGGTGTATAAAAAATGGTAATTATATACCACCTGGATTTTAAAAATCTCTCTTTTACAACTCTCATTCTCTTTTCAGCCCTGAAGAAGCCATCACATGATGTGCGAAAACTCGGCAAATAACACCAATTTAACACGGTCTAACCCGGAAGAAGAAACGGTAAATACTTCTGACGACCGTCGAAGCCTACGTGAACACCAAAATCAACTCTTCTTATTTACAGTTATGAATGGTCTTAGGGGGATAACCCGTATGGTTTGCTAATAGTAACAAATTACAACTTACAATGTAGTTTCAGCAGTCAGCTCGGTCCTCGCTCTCACCTGCACTCCTTCTTCCAAAGCGGCCATGAAATTAAAGGTCTCTAACTCGGCCAAGCGAAAAACCCAAAAAATCAGAGCACTTACCTTCTGGGAATGCGTGGCAGTCGTGAGGGTAGAGGAGTAATGGACTGTATTGTAACGGGGAGGCGCATAAGGCGGCACGAATTAATAATACTGTTAGAAAGCGAAATGGCGGCGGAGGATACGTTAAACACTTTGTCTACAACCGGAAGCAGAGTGGTTCCTATGGGATCTGGAAGCAGAGTGTCTCCTATGAGATCTGGAAGCAGAGAATCTCCTATGAGACCTGGAGGCAGAGAGAGAGTGAGGTAGAGGGAAACTGCATTTAGGTGATAAGGGCCGCGAGTCCAGGCGAGTCAGCCCCTGTGCCAAGATTAGGGCGCTCGGAACTGATAAAGAAGGATTACGGCGCGAACATAACCGCCCACCAAAAATTATAATAATTTTTCGAAAATTAAAAGCTCACAGACATAGAACCAATTAAAGGAATCACTTCTAAAATTAAGGGAAACAATAACTATTTACAGGGGGCTGGTAGCAATTTTACTAATCAGTAAGTAAAGGGACCAAAATACTAACAGCTCTTGTCAGCAGCTTAGAATCATTAGTTCGAATGGAAGCAAAGGGGCGGCTGGTTTGGACCTTAGATGCGGGTAATGAAGCCATTTGGGATTGAAACGGCTTCGCACGGAAGCGATGGCAAGTTAGACATTGTCTTGTAATTTGGCGCAAAAGACCGCGAACAGACAAGATCTAATATTTAGTGCAGAACAGGGCATGAACAGTATTGTGTCCAGAGTGAAGGGATTCAACGGGAAAGCGTTTGCATAACAACGAAGAAGGTGAGTGGTATTAGGAAGCAGAATTGGATGCTTGGCGGCTTCAACCAAAGAGGAAAAGGAGAGCCTCCAGCCCACCTTGAGAAGCCCTTGGGGATCAAGGTACGGAGTCAGTAACCAAAATAATACTATGGTGGAATCAGAAAATAATTTAAGGTTAATTAAAGGAGCAGAAAGTTTAATTTGAGAAGCAGATTTAACAAGCTCACTCAACAAAAGGGCTCCGCATAGTTCAAGACGAGGTATGGAGGCAGTTTTATTGGGGCGAGCTTTGTTTTCACCTTCCAAAGGGTGATAAAATTACCCTTGAGGGTATGGGAGCAAAGATACACGGCAGCAGCAAATCCTTTTTCTGAGGCATCACAAAACCCAGCTAGAGAGTAGGAGATGACCTTTTCAGTGGAAACCGGACGAGGTTTTTTATTTAAGGCGGACATATCAGGCAGCTCTTGAATAACTCGACACTAGTTATTCTCTATAGTGGGGGGTATAGGGTCGTCCCAATCAACTTTGGCCAACCACAGACCATGCATGATCCGCTTTAAATTCATAATGACGGGGCAAGGAATCCAACGGGGTCAAAAATGTGCGCAATATAGGACAGCATATTGCGTTTGGTACATTTAAGATTAAATGGAGATACGAGGAACATAAAGGAATCAGTGGAAGGGTCCCATGTTAGCCCCAAAATTTTGACTGTACTCTCCTCTTTAGAAAAGTCGAATTTTATCTTAGAATTTTGTTTCTATGCGGTCGGAAGGCAAACCTTCCAACAAACTGTTATGGCTGCTAGAAAATTTAAATAGAGAGAAACCTCCCTTTTTTAAAAGTTCCGTCAATTGTTTACGCAACGAAAGTGCCGAATCAACATTATCAGCGCCACTTATGATGTCATCAAAGTAAGTGCTACGTAGAAGGGTATCGGAAGCTTCTGGAAAACAAGAGCCTTCATCTTGGACCAGCTGATTCAGAACTCTTACGGCTAAAAAGGCAGAGGGTGTGACCCCATATGTGACAGTGTTCAATTCGAATTCCATCAGTTCAGGTTCAGGAGAGGGGCGCCAATAAATATGTTGGTAACGCCGATCAGAAGGACACACCATTACTTGGCGGTTCCTTTTTTTTTTTTTTATGTCCGTACATAAAGCCACACGATGGAGACGGAATGCCATGAGAACCTTAGTGATGTCTCTTTGCGACTTGGGGCCGGGGAGGAGGCGATCATTTAAGGACAGACCAGATGAATCGGAATCAGAGGCGTTAAAGACAACCCTTATCTGATTCCTACCATTGGATACTTTAGTAACCACATGGTGAGGAATTATATACGAAGAGGAGGCAGGTGCGGGAGACATATGCCCAAGAGAGGCATACTCATTCATAAATTTTAAATACGAATCATACTGGTCAGATTTCCTTAGCCTGGATTCTAATTTCACTAAAGATAATTTAGACCTATTATTATTATAGTGCAAGGGGGCAGCATCAGGTTAAAGGGCAAGGAAACAAAATAGCGGCCGCTGGAATCTCTATAATGAGTCGATACGAAATGATCTTCAACCACTTATTCAAGGGGGTCAATCGGTGTAACAGCACCAACATCTTCAATTCCCAAAATCGCTTCATCACATCTGCTAACGACCGAGTGGTGAGCAATATCTCATTGCTAATATTTTAAGAGGAGGCACTAGTTGGACCCAATATTACCCAACCAAAACAAGACAATATGGCAGCAGGATAACCTTGAATAGGGGATTCAGAGGTTTGAACCAAAATATTGGGATAAATGTCGGCTCCAATGAGCATATGAATTTCTGAAGGGATGTGAAAAGTGTCGTCTGCGAGATTGAGACGGTTAAATCTATTAATTGTTTCATCAGAAACAGGAATCGTAGGAAGTGAATTCGAAATTTGCGACAAGACCAAAGCTCTAAGATGGAGCTTATGATGAGAAATGGGAGACTTTATGAGAAAGTTAACAAAACCCAGAGGTTGTGTATTAACTTGTCCTATACCGGAAACAGAACAAACAACAGGTTGGATTTTTACACCTAACTTGTGGGCGCAAGATTTAGTTATAGCGGTGACTTGGGAGCCAGGATCTAACACCAAACGAATAGGATGCGAATTTCTTTTTTCATCTTCAATTAAAACTTTAGCATTTCCTAACACCACTTGTTGGAAATAGGGAGAAAGGTTAGAGTTTTGAAGATGGGAAGCGGTTTCCGTGAAGGCACATTTTAATTCCTGCACCCCAGAAAACCCGGAGGCAACAGGTATGGCGGCAGAATCACTCTTAATGTTCTCAATGGGGGCAGAGGAGTTGGCAAAATTACACTTAATATTTTTTATGGAGGGGGGGGAGGTGGCATAATTTCTCTTAATAGGCACAATGGGGGCAGAATGCAATGTAGAATGGTGTTTTCTTTTACAAATTCTACAAACATTTCGAGAAATACACTGGAGGCGGGAATGGCGGCCAAGGCAGTTAAAACAACGTTTAGACTCTCTCAAGAATTTATATTTCTCATCCATGGAAGATTGAATAAATTTAGGACAATTGCTCAATAAATGAAATTCACCACAGTTGGGACATTTAATACGCTTAAAAGTGGATGAGAGGGGTGTGGAAACAGGGGGGCGGGATGCAGGTTACGATTCTACCATTAACATTTGGCTTCTAGAATGTTTATTAATTGAATTATTATTACTACTAATACATGAAGATTTATTGGTAGTTTCGTTTAGCTATAAAATTTTTACCTGATGTGTAATAAAATCAATAAGTTGTTGATATGAGGGAATAGAATTTGAACTATGTTTATTTTCAAAGTTTCTCTTTGAGGAAGCATCTAAAATTCTCCAAGCAATAGTAAAAAGTAAAAAATCTGATAAATCATCTAATGCTTAATTGAATTTATAGAAGTGGAAAAAGTATTTAACATTAATTTTAAATTGGACACTGAAGATGACAAAACAGTTTGAAATTTAAAATATTATTTAAATACATGACAGCTAAACGCCTTTTATTTTGGAATCTATCAGTTTAGGCGTTATATGCTAATTCATAGTTTTCACCAGTTAATTGAAAACCAGAAATTATGGATAAAGCATCTCCTTTAATTGAAGATTTCAGATATTGAAATTTTTGGGAAGCATGTAACGAGGTATTACTGTGCACAAGGGAATCATAGAGGGAAATAAACTCAGGCCAGTCCTCTATTTTACTAGAAAAGATAGGAAGCGTTATTTTAGGTAGCATAAAGGCAGCGGAAGGGGGGAGCAGAGGTGGAACTGGAGATGTAGGTTGAGAGGATGATTCTCTTTCATCCTCGAAATTCCTGAGGATGCTTTCTATTGAAACATTACTTTAATATCCACGGCCCGGTGGATCAAATTTTAATTAATATCTACGCCGCGGTGGAACAAATTTTAATTAATATCCATGGCTCGGTGGACCAAATTTTTATTTAATATCCAAGGCCCGGAGGATCAAACTTTAGGGGTCATGTGGCGGCGTTTTGCTGGTTCGAATGTGACTAATAAAGAATAAATATTTAATATTAAGAAATAAAAGGAAAAGAAGGAAAAAATTGAAAATAATAGGTAACAAATTACAACTAACAATGTAGTTTCAGCAAGCAGCACGGTCCTTGCTCTCACCTGCAGTCCTTCTTCCAAAGCGGCCCTGAAATTAAAGGTAGAGGTAACTCGGCCAAGCAAAAAACAAAAAAATTCAGAGCCCTTACCTTCTGGGAATAAGTGGTAGTCGTGAGGGGACGAGGAGTAATGGACTGTATTGTAACGGGGAGGCGCATAAGGCGGCACGAATTAATACTACTGTTAGAAAGCGAAATGGCAGCGGAGGATACGTCAAACACTTTGTCTACTACCGGAAGCAGAGTGGTTCCTATGGGATCTGGAAGCAGAGTATCTCCTATGAAACCTGGAAGCAGAGTGTTTCCTATGATATCAGGAAGCAGAGTAGGTAGAGCGGTAGGGGGAAACTGCATTTAGGTGATAAGGGACGCGAGTCCAGGCGAGTCAGCCCCTGTACCTAGATTAGGGCGCTCGGGACTGATAAAGGAGGATTACGGCGCGAACAATGATAATTAAATATATCACACCAGAAAGATATTAGCTTTGGATGTTTGTAATGAAATATTCATAGGAGTTAGTTTCTAATTCCTCATATGGTCACCAGGTGGCATTACAAACTCAATTATAGTTCTCGAAAGATATGGTCGCTATGTAAAATGTGATAGTTAGATTCGAATACTTAGTGTATAGGCAAGAGTTAGGTATATATTTAACCAAATCCAATCGGATAGCATGGAAGACAAATGAGGTGTTGGTGAAAAATGTGAGATGATATACTATCACTCTTTCTAACTATATATTTACAACAATTTTTAAGGTTATAAGATATTATTTTATTTGGATTTTTTTAAATTAAAAATTACAACGTTTTCTAACAATCTTAGACAAATGAAATTCATACTAATTTTGTAGATAAATAAATTATCTAAAAATTTTATTCTCTGACTTTTTTCTCTATCTCTATTCCTTTTCCTGAAAATGAGGTCTCAATGTAACTTTACTCTTAAAACAGTTTCTTATTCATATTTTGACATTCTAGCTTATTCAACTAATGTTACAGAAAAAAGGCAAGATTACATTGTGCAAGAAACGTCAATATTCTATTTAAAAGGTAGTTTTTCATGCAACTCATCAGCTAAAAAATTAAATTTTTAAACTTTTTATTGAGACCGGCGAAATAATCAAAAATGTATGAAGTCATTAATCTGACAAAAGGATGTATAACAAATTTAATGTTTCTCATATTTTTTTTTCTGTTTAATGTGCGGATTGATTTCCAGCAGAAAAAAAAATTCTTAATAAATCAGCTCTTCTTATTTACAGTTATGAATGGTCTTAGGAGGATAACCCGTATGGTTTGCTAATAGTTTAAGAAAAAATGCATTTGGAATCAGATTGTGTAATTGAATGATTATTCATCTCTAAATAATTGAAATGAGACAAAGGAACTAAATTATTTTTTTTTTAAATTGAACCTTAGCAGAAAAAGTGATGTAATTTTTTTTTCTTGACAAATACCCACAAAGGTGTCCAAGAATTACAACTAAGTTTTGAGGAGTTGAAAAGAAATCTTAATTAGATAGTGTTTTTAGCAGTGACCATTTACAAATTTTTTATGAAAACAAGGATTATTAGTGGAATAAAATTTCATTGAAATCAAATAAATGTGACATGGTATTACGGTTCTATCCCTCATAATGTAATCACACATTATTAGAAATGAATGGTCAAAAACATCACCTGAGACATAGATTTTTGATTCCGATTTGGAATACAGTCAGGTAAATAGGATATGCTCCATTAAAGCATACCAATATTCATTTTATAATTCCATACATTTCAGAGGAAACTCTCTCTCTCTTAGAGGCGGTGAGATTCGATATACTGGATCTATCTACCAATTATTCAATTATGATATGCCCAAAAAATCTATAATTCTACATGTTCAGTATTAGCAAGAGTTAAAAAATAATTATGATAATTAAATATATCAGACCAGAAAGATATTTGCTTCGGATGTTTGTAATGAAATATTTATAGGGGTTAGTTTCTGATTCCTCATATGATCACCAGGTGGCTTTACTAACTCAATTTTTGTTCTCGATAGATATGGCAAAATTAGCTCAAATTGTATGATCCACACAAGCAAATTTTAAATGACAAAAATTGTTAAAACATAAATATACATCTATATTATTTATGAATATATTTTATTTAAAATAGATAATAAAGAGGACTGCCAACTTGAATTCAATGTGAATGTTAAAATCGAAGGAAATAATGATAAGTTTACTCTCATAGTTTTTGAGAAAATTAGGTTCTCTAATGTGAGAACTTAAACAAAAATGAGTGAAGGTAAAAGATGAAAACCATGAGACCCTAAACTTGCCTAGAGCATGCTATACATACCAAAAAATTCACCAAAATCAGGATGCAGATAAAAAACAAAAAGTTAATTCTATTCTTAGGGTAGTATTCTACCCACTTCAGCAAAGAAAAATTTTTTTAATCAAATTTAATTTTTCAGATAATCCCCTCCCACCTATTCATCTGATTTAGTTCAACAGCCTTCCTTTTTATATTCAAAAGCAATGAACCAAATTTTAACAACAAAACTAAATATTATGTTGCTCAATCAAAAATATGTTTATACACACTCTTAAAATTTCAGATAACCCTCCACTCCTATTAGTAATTTCACTAATTAATAGAAAAGATTTATCTCAATATCAAACTCAGTCATTCTTTTTACATTTAAATGCAACATGCTAAGATTCATTAGGAAAAACAACTAATTATGGCGTATGACTATCTAATTAAAATTTATGGTAAACCTTTCTAATTTTTTAATTTGCTGTGTAACTGCAAAATAGTTTTGTTATCAATAAAAAGAATCTGATTTCAGTTTGTTTCATTTCTGTCAACTAAATATTTCACCTGCTACATCAAAAAACCTTTTTTTTTTTTACTTCCACTTCACTTTTCAGGTAATTACTCCTCTCCTATTGGCCTTAAATTAAGGACTTCTTTATTGAGCAATAAAGAAATGCTTTTGTTTTGCATTTAAAAGCAAAATGCTGAATTTCCTTAAGAAAAAAAAAANCTCATTACGATTTTAATTTAGGGGTTGGAAATTGTTTAGGGGATGGTTCTAAACATGAATATATAAAGGTCTTGATGATTCTTGGCTTGTTTTTAATATAACTTTATTTAATACATTTTATAAATATATATGACTCTTGACACTAGTGCGGGGAATTTAATAACTTATCAGATTTGTCTCGGTAGCATAAGTGGCAAATGCACCGGCCCGGATAGCAGGGGATCCAGGTTCGTGTCCTGGCGGGGACAGTTAGATTTTTTATTCTGTTCCCTTGCACTAAAAATTATTTATTTAATAAAACAACAGTAATGGAAATGCTTCTTGTACAGTCTTGCAAGTTGAACTTGTATCAAACAAGTAATATTTAAGTTTGTTAATTTTTACTTTTAAGGATTAAAAGTAAAAATTAACAAATGTTTGTTTTAAACAACAGTCTAATATATCACTAACCACATTCCATATTGATTAATATTGAATAATAGAAAAACTTTAAAATATTTACAAGCATAAAAGCCATTTTTACAAACTTTTTACACAGATATATAAAGATTAATTTATTTACAAAGGCAGTTCAGATGGAGGATGCTAAAGGTTAATCCTGGGGTGGATGGAAACCTGAAACATGTAATGAATATTAATTGGTGACCTTTTTGTACAAGATAAAATAATTCAAAATGGAAATAAGCAAATAATTAGTTATGAAAATAAACAATCATAGTTTATTTAAAATAATTACATAAATTATCAGGAAAAATATAAAACATTTCTCAAGTTATCTACTATAGGGTCAGTTTTTGAGAAATTATCAAATTATTTAGAAGACTTTTGTTTCCTAAGCAAGAGCTTATATTTTATGTTTGAACAATTCCTTCAGCAGATTTCCTGTAGATGAAGCTATACATGTGCCAAGACAGAACTTTTGAAAAATTTCATCAGATCAATCCTATGTAAAAGAAGGTTGAAACATTGTGTGTATTTTAAGCCCTAATGAAGAGAAAATTTACTTTCGAACTATTGGGCTGGACTAAATTACTGTCCAAAGATAATTGACCAAAGTCCTCAATAATCAACTATCTTTATCTGAAAACCTGGTCGATAACTCACCCATCATGTAAAATAATACATGTAAAATTTAATTTATAACATTTTCAAAGAAAATGGATAAGAAAAATATAATTAGAGTTTTGGGGTTCTCTTGTTTTTAAAATAGGAAAAAAAAATTGGTATGACGGCTTTCTATAGCTAACTCTTGAATGAATTATATGTGAACTCAGATCGAATGTAGCTATTGATGTGTGTGTGAATATCCATTATTTTCTTCAATTCTTTCATTAGGTAGAATTGAAAAAAAATATAGAAAATATTTCAAAAATTCTTTTATGAGAATAAAAGCAAGTAAGTATATGTCAAGAATCTAGTCATTAATCTGACAATTTGAATACAAATTTAAATAGTAAGTAATCTAGTGGGCATGAATTTTGTTAATACCTATATTCAGTAATTAACACCCTATACATTATAGGGTTTTGATAAATAAATATTGGGTAACAGGTCAGTAAATTCTTAAGCTTTAGTTTGTATGTAGTTTACCTAATACTAGTGTTTTTAGGCCACCCCTCATAAGCCATAATAATAAAAACTTGGTTCATACATCCCAGGGGATTTTATTACAATTTTCAGTTGAACAAGAAATTTCATGGTTTGAATGAGTAAAGAAAGAAAATATATGTAAGTAATATGAAAAAATAATGAAGACTTACGTGGGTTGGGTGGATAGGGGGGTGGGTATGGTCGGAATGGTGGAGGCCTGTACACTGGGTGTGGAGGGTAAACAGGGAATGGAACCATCATAGGCCTGAATTGAACCATGGGTGGGACGGGTGGCCACATTCTAGGTCTTCCTCTTGGACCTCCACTAGTGTTGCTGTTACTCTCCCCATTATTACTACTTGCTCCAGCACCCTGTAATGAGTAGAGAAAATATAAGCAGAAATATTTACTGTATTCTTTAAGTTTCATGTTTTAAATTTAATTTAGTCATTAAGTTAAGTTTTCTTAGAGTGATTTAGTTGGGATTCTCCAGATAAAGACTAACCAATAATCACCTAAATGAGTCAATAATTCATTTTCTATTGTTCAGTAAAATAAGATTCATTTAATTCAGAGATGATTTTAGTTAGGGTTTAGTCAAGGTAGATCCAAAAAACAGAAATTAAAAAAAAATTTTTTTTAATAAAGGATTATCTGCCAACATTTCGGCTTACATTGCAAGCCATCTTCAGGGCTGTAGAAATACAATGTCATGAGAATACAATCATAATTGAAATTAATATAATAGAGAATTGCAATAATATAATGTGATATCAAGAGTATGAATGTAGAAAGCTATGTAAGAGTATTTAAAAAGATTTTGAAAAACAATTTGAAAAAACCAATTTGAAAAACAAGCAAATAACAACTTATTGACAAAGAAAATATTGAATAAAATTAAAGCAGTAATTTGCCACACCTACCTATCATGAAGATGAGAGAGGACGTCCTGTCCCTAAGTTCACATTTCCATGACTAA
>KZ810918.1:0-11139 GCA_000696205.2 Oncopeltus fasciatus | reverse complement strand
TATATATAAAATTTAATGGAATTATGATGACAATAAAATATGATTTCTTAAATTATTTTTAATTTAAAAGTTACAACGTTTTCTAAAATTCTAAGACCAGTGAAATTCATAATACTGTTTCTGTAGAAGAATAAATTATCTAAAAATATATTCTATGACTTTTTCTCTACCTCTATTCCTTTTCCTGGAAATGAGGTCTCAATGTAACTTTACTCATAAAACATTTTTTTATTGATACTTCCACATTTGAACTTATTCTACCAGAGTTTTAATGTTGAAAACCAGCAAGATTATATAATATATATTATTGAAGACATAGAAGAAATAACATGCTTTACATGTAGAGTCAATGAAAAGGTACCTCTTCCACGTGAAGCTGAAAACCATTCAATTTCTATTTTTGATGATGTCTCCTATGATAAGCAAAATGAAATTAGAGCATATTTTTGTATGGATAGACACTATGAAAGAGATAGCTTTTACCATTGTCAAAGTTACACTCGAGTTCCAAAACATCTAATACGCAACAGTGCAAACTTTCTTATATTATTTAAGCAAGACAACCTAAATTTAAAAAGAGTTTATGAAGATCATGTAAGCACAGACATGGATGCTACCGCATGGGTATTGCGGGTTTAGTATTTTGATATATTTTTTTCATTTTAGCCTGACAATTTCTTATGTGGAATTTGGCGTATTTCATCAATATGGCTCAAGTGGAGCGTCCAAAACCTAATTTTTTCGATATGTGTGTTGCGGATTTAGTATATCATATAATTTTATTGAAATGTAAGGTTTTTATGAAATTTTCTACTAGATTGATGTTTGATGTACAGGGTACATCGAGAGAATTTCTTTTAAATATTTTGGTATTTTTCATAGTCTTATAGAAAGAAATGTGATATTTTGTGGATTTGGCCTTCAGGACTCAGGAAGTATGACTAACAGCGAATTTTTCAAGAAAAATATGTTGAGGGTTTCGTATTTTGATATTTTTCTTAGTCTTATAGAGTATCATGTGGAATTTGTATAACACACATTTATGACGCAAGCAGTGCGTCAAAGAGCTAATTTCTCTTTAAAAAATATGGGTTTGGAGTTATTTTTAGAAAATTTTACTGGCAGAAATTTTTTATTTGATTGACGTTTGATGCACAGGGTACGTCATTAAGCATATTTCTTCGAAATATGAGTTGCAGGCTTAGTATTTTGATATTTCTATTGTAATTTAGAGCTTTTATGTAATTGTGTACTACACAGACAATTGATGATGATGAATAATAAGTCTTGCAGGCTTAGTATTTCGATATATTTTTCCTTCTAACTCTCTAGGAGTTCCATATCAAGTGGAATGTTTAGGATTACACCTTCATGACTTATGTAGTGTGGTAAATAGCGAATTTCTTCGAAATATGGGTTGAGGGTTTTGTATTTCGGATAATTTTTTGTTTGGAAGGGTCTTTATGTACTTGCACTTGAGAGGCGTTTGATGAAAGGAGTACGTTAATTAGAAAATTTTCACAAAATAAGCGTTGAGGGTTCAGTATTTTGATATTATTTTTTTAGAGTCTTTCAGGTGCTCATGTAGAATTTTGTGGGTCACAACTTACAGGTCTTTATGAAATTTTATCGATGTCCCTTGAATGAGGTAGAGGTACGTCTGTGAGCGAATTTACTTAAAATGTGTATTATGGATTTAGTGTTACGATATTTTTCTTATTCTTACCCTAACCTATGTGAACTTTGGTGCATCACACCTTCATGAATCATGAATGGTGTTTCAAATAGCGAATTTTATCAAAAAGTGCTTTGAGGGTTCAGTATTTCGGAAAAATTTATTGTATTACAGTGTCTAGATATAATTTTATAGTTGACATATGTCATCATGACATCAGCCAGAGTAACGTCATTTAGCAAATTACCTCAAAGATGAGCTGAGGATTTGATATTTTTCTTCGTATTATTGGATCTCACGTAGGAATTTTTCGAAACACAGAGACACGCCCTCGCGTGTTATGAGCGAATTTCTGGAAAACATGCATTGAGGGATAAGTCTTTTAAAAATTTACAGTATATTATGAAGAATTTTTTGTTTCTCACCTTTATGAATTAGAAACGAATTTCATGAAAATAGCATTGCAGGTTTAGTATTTTGGAAATTAAATGGAAATATAGGGTTTTTAAGTAATTTTATACTTGATTGACGTTTAATGAATGGGGTTCGTAAAATAACGAATTTACTCAGAATATGAGTTGATGGTTAAGCATTTTGGTATTTCTTAGTCTTAAAGGCCATCATATGGAGTTTTGATCATCACGCCTTTAAGACCTAAGTAAACAGTTTATTAGAAATATTGGAATATTGATACTAAATTGATAGCTATAGACCATAATAGTATTTTTTTTACTGGAAAGCATAATTTTCTTGCAAGAAAATATTTAGTGATAACAGAAGCCAAATGGACTACTTGGCTCAGCACCTGGTTCAAAGAAGCATGATCCACAATTCCAAATTTACGTAAAACCCTATATTTCAATAAAAATGACTGAAATCTAAATGTGCACTGCTTAAGTCTTAAATGCGTGATCACCAAAATTCCACATGATGGCTAATAAAATATAATATAATACAAAATATAAAAGCCCTCTTCATCAAACGTCTATCTAGTACATAATTACATAAAACCTCCAAATTACAATAGAAATATCTAAAATACTAGGCCTGCAACTCATATTTCGAAGAATACGATACTCAAAGACGTACCCTGAGCATCAAACGTCAATCAAGTAAAAAATTACATAAGACCATATATTTAAATAAAATTTTCCAAAAATAACTCCACAACACGTATTTAGAAAAAAAAAAAAGAAATTATATCATTAACACACCGCTTGCTTCATAAATGTGTGTTACATAAATTCTACATGATACCCTATAAGATTAAGAAAAATATCAATGTACTAAACTCTTAACATATTTTTTTTTAAAATTCGCTAATAAACAGACTACCTGAGTCCCGAAGGCCTAATCCACAAAATTTCACATTACTCTCTACAAAACTATAAAAAATACTAAAACTAAACCCACAACTTAAAAGAATTTGGCTAAGTGACCTATCCTGTACATCAAACGTCAATCTAGTACAAAATTTGATAAAAACTAGATATTAAATATTTCAATAAAATTTCCTAAAAATACTAATCTCAAAACACATATATTCAACAAATTCGCTTATTGACGCACCCCTTGCGACATAAAAGTATGTTACACAAATACCACATGAGAACCACATGGCCGGTATGCTATCCATTGCACATCCGGAACGAGCTAGATAACTTAATAAATTATTAACACACTTGCGAGAGACTTACCTACGAGAAAGTCTAATACAAAGTATTATGTTTGATGGAACTAACATTGCCTAGCTATTACTGACTCTTCAATATTTACTTTTTGAATTCATTTATTTATGTTAACTGGGTTGTGGTATATCATTCCACGTAAATTTTGAACAATTAATGCAAGGGTATAGAATAAAGTTTTAAATTTATGCCTTTCCGAGCCGTTATGCTATCCATCGCACCACCAGGATGAGCTAGACTTGTTAAATTCCCAACACACTAGCGAGAGTCTAATCTACGAGAAGGACAAATACATCGTCTTTTGCTCGAAGGAGCTGACATTGTCTAGCTATTTAACGACTATTCTTATTTTACTTTTTATTTTCATTACAAATATTTATTTAGTTGTAGTTAATTATCCCACGTAAATTTTAAACTATTATGTTGAGGAAATAGAATAAAAAATCTATCTGTCCCAGTCAGTACTCGACCCTGGATCTCCTGCTTTCTGGTCCGTTATGCCTTCTATTGAGCTAGATAAGTTATTAAATTCATAACACACTAGCGAGAGTCTAACCTACGAGAAAGGCGAAGGAGTCTAACCTACATCGTCCTTTGCTTGATATATCTAACATTATTTAGGTTTTTAACGACTCTTCATTATTTACTTCTTATTTTAATTCATATATGTTAATTTAGTTGTAGTACATCATCCCACGTAAATTTTGAACAATTAATGTGAGGGAAAAAAATATAAATCTATCTTTCCTAGCCAGTATTCGAACCTGGATTCCTGGGTCCTAACACACTAGCGAGAGTCCAACCTTCGAGAAAGTCTAATACAAAGTATTATATTTGATGGAGTCAACATTACCTAGCTATTAACGACTTACATTTTTTACTTTTTTTTTCTTTTATATATATAAACTTATTGAGGTATTTACCCATATAAATTTTAAACAATTAATGCGAAAGAATAGGGAAAAAACTTATATCTGTCCCAGCCAGGACTCGAACCTGAATCTCCTGATTTCCGGGCCAGTATGCTATCCATTGCACCACCGGGACTAGCTGGATGACTTATTAAATACCCAAAACACATGCGTGAGTCTATAACACTTGTGTCACTGATAAACAACTAGAGGATTCTATCGTCTACCTAGTTGTTTATTATCAGAGGCAAGCCAGTTATCTAATCTTTTTCTTTTCCCTTCCATAGTTTTACCAAACATAGCATTGTTAAATAATTAAAACAAGTCTTTTTCAAAATCGCTTTAGTGCACTTTCTTAAGTTATTATTAAATTCCACATTGTGTTTGAGCCACTGAGATTGTTTAAACTTGAGTACTCGGAGTATTTTTGTGAATCTCAACCCATGATTTAATGCTTGTTTTAGGGACATATAATGAACATAATACCTTCTGGGTCCTTCAGAGTCCTTAATACTTTGAAATTGAATGAGAATTCAATTTCAAAGTATTAAGTTCGATGGAACTAACATTGACTAGTTAATAAAGACTCTCATTATTTACATTTTATTTTCATTTATAAATGTTAATTTAGTTGTGGTGTAGCATCCCAAATAAAATTTTAACTAATAATTCAAAGGATTAGGATAAAAATCTATTTGTCCCAACACGGACTCGAACCTGAATCTCCTCCTTTCGGGGCCGTATGCTGTGATAACTTATAAAATTCCCAGCACACTAGCAAGAATCCAACCTAGAAAAAAGAGGAATACATAGAATTAGGATTAGGATCAGGTTATAGGGCGATCAAAATCACGGTTATTACGTCCTGACTGTTGGGATTTATCCAGGGTTAAATCTGTTATCCATTCTTTTAAATGTTTTCCGTTTTTTAGTGCTTGTTTACATTATATAGTACTTGGTGTGCTATAAGTTATATTCTTACACACTCCTACACACAGACATAAATAGAGACAAAACCATTTTAAAAGAAAGCAGAAATATAAATTATATAACTTAAAGAGTAAATTAACAATTAAAATTGAAACAATAGATAAACAATTTTAATATAGCAATAATATAATACTATTAGATTTATTAGTGAATACTATAATAGAACATAAAACAAAAAAAAACAACAACAACAAAATACAAAAACAAAGGCATAGTTATTTTTTTTTATTTTTTTTGGGGGGGGGGATTATATTTTTTCATATGTGCCTGTTTCTCTTAAAATGCACGTAGGTTTGGCTACAATGGATTCATGGTTTACCATACAGTTGTCTTGGGTGGTTTTACCATGTAAATAGAACGCTCTTTTACGATAAAATGTTGAACGCTCATTTGAGAGATACATTTAGGGCATATTGGCGGTTGATCTTTAGTGATTAGATGCACATGGGTAAGCTTGTGTGACCTATTCTAAGTCTGGTTGTACGACTTCGGGCCCCAATGGGGAAGAGATGCGTAGTGCCTTTGCACAATAGCGATCACCCATAGCCTCTCTTTCCCAAAACTCCTATCCCTCACCTTCTCGTGGTGGGGCCCGTTACGTCGAGTAACCTTGACCAAGGCGGTGGCACCTAATCCCTGTAGAGGAGAGGGTCGGCAAACAGAGAGAGAAGGGTGTTCCCCCCTGTCGAGCGATCTTAGAGAAAGAGAGAAAAAAAAAGTATTCTTTTTAATTTCACTCTTGTTTAACCTTTATGTTTCTTTTACTGAGATGTTATATTGTTTTATTTTATTTTTATTTTATTTATTATATTTTATCTATCTTATTTTTATTTTTATTTTTATTCTTGTTTTATTTTTTATTTATTTTAACTTAAACTCTCCCTTGCGAAGCTTAGTAACTATGGAGATTAACGTCAGCGGTGGAAGTAACTCGGGCTTCGGACCCGAGAACCCCCGGACGGGGCAGTTGCAGGGCCCCACGCGGGACAAGCTACCTGTACAGAGACTGTGCCCCGTCAGGCAGTCCTGGGAAATATTACTACTGCGGACCCAGACCTTCCTATGAAGCAGTTTTTGGCAGGAAAACATCTTTGGAACGCTCCCCACCACTGCTTCTCAGAACACAGTCGGCCACAGGGAAAAAGGCGTTTGATTCGCCCTCGATCTCCCAAATAGGCCCATTAGGAGACAAAAGGATAATATTTGAGTCCCAGCCCAAGCAGCAGAAGAAGAGGGGCCGAGGGAACCCTCAGTCTTTCTCCGAATTTGATTCTGACAATATAGTCCAAGAGGCCGAGAAGATTGGGGACAATATGAAGTCTTTCATATCTGACCTCAAAAAGAGGATAAATAAGGCCAACCAGGAACACATTATCAGCGAGGAATCCAAGTTGGTAATGTGTTGGTGAAAAATGTGAGATGATTTACTATCACTCTCTCTAACTATATATTGACAACACTTTTTAAGATTATAAGATATTTTTTATTTGAATTTCATTGAATTAAAAAAAACAAGGTTTTCTAATAATCTTAGACTAATGAAACAATTTATGAGAGGGAATAGAATATAAAAAACTATCCATCCCAGCCAGGAATCGAACCTGGATCTCCTGCTATCCGGGCTGGCGAGCTTAACCATTACTCCACCAGGACGGGTTAGTCGTCTCATTCAATTCCCTCTACATTGGCGAGAGCCTAACCTACGAGAAAGGCGAGAAATTAAAAATATCTTATAATCTTAAAAATTGTTGTCAATATATAGTTAGAGAGAGTGATAGTAAATCATCTCACATTTTTCACCAACACCTCATTTGTCTTTCATGCTATCCGATTGTATTTTGTTAAATATATACCTATATCTTGCATATACATTAAGTATTCGAATCTATTACAGATTATATAGCGACCATATCTTTAAGAACAAAAATGGAGTTTGTAATGCCACCTTGTGACCATATAAGGAATCAGAAACTAAGTACTGCAAATATCTTATTATAAGCATCCATACCTAATTTCTTGGTGGTCTGATATATATAATAAACATAATTTTCTTTTAAGTCCTTTCTAATACTGCGCATGTAAAATTATTGGTATTTGGGCATACATAACTAAATATTTGGTAGATCGATTCACTATACCGAATCTCGCCGCCTTTAAGGGAGAGAGGTTAATCTGAAATGTCAGGAATTATCTTATGAATATTGGTACTCTTTCACCGAGCATATCCTCTTTACCTGACTGTATTCCAAATCGGAATTAAAAATCTTTGTCTCAGGTGATGTTTTTTTACCATTCATATCTAAAATTTTTATCAAAAACGTGTGACTTCATTATGAGGACTCAACCGTAATACCATGTCATATATAATTGATTTCGTTTAAATTTCATTCCACTAATTATATTAGTTTTCATAAAATTTTTTTAAATAATAACTGCTACACACACTATAATATTAATATTTTTATACAACTCTCCCAAAATTGGATGTTATTTACGATTGGACACCTGTGTATGTATTTGTCAATAAAAAACAATTACATAACTTCATCTGCTGAAGTATAATTGTTACAAAATAAAATGTAGTTCCTGTTTCTCATTTAAATTATTTAGAGGTGTATAGTCATTAAATTACTCATTCTGAAAAAAAAACCATTTGTACTTAAACTATTTGCACACCAAACGAAGTATCTTCCTACGATCATTCGTAGCTGTAAATAAGAAGAGTGGTTTTATTTGGATATTTTATTTAACTGATGTCAATCTGAACATTTTCTATAAAAACAAAAAAAAAATACATATGAGAAACATTAAATTGGTTGTACATCCACTGTTTTAGATTAATGACTTCAAATATATTTAATTTTTTTGCCGGTCTCAATATTAAGCATTAAACATTAAATTTTTTAGCTGATAGGTTGCTTGAAAAACTACGTATTAAATAGAATTTTGACGTTTCTTACACATTGTAGTCTCTCCTA
Organism: Oncopeltus fasciatus; assembly: GCA_000696205.2. Lineage (NCBI taxonomy): Eukaryota > Metazoa > Arthropoda > Insecta > Hemiptera > Lygaeidae > Oncopeltus > Oncopeltus fasciatus. Next base: position 2,897 of record KZ810918.1, on the reverse strand, counting down.
TTTTTAACATAATAACAGTAGTTGAACAAGCTCGAATAGCAAAATATAAATAATAAACGTTTTAAGTGCAAAGTTATATTAAATCCTCATTTCCCTGAAAATGAATAGAGATAGAGAAAAAAGCCAGAGAATAAAATTTTTAGATAATTTATTGATCTACAAAATTGGTATGAATTTCATTGGTCTAAAATTATTAGAAAACCTTGTTATTTTTAATTCATTGAAATTCAAATAAATAATATCTTATAATCTTAAAAATTGCGTTCAATATATAGTTATAGAGAGTGATAGTAAATCCTCTCACATTATTCACCAACACCTCATTTGTCTTCCATGCTTTCCGATTGGATTTTGTTAAATATATACCTATCTCTTGCATATACATTAAGTGATCGAATCTATTACAGGCTAAATAGCGACCATATCTTTAAGAACAAAAATAGAGTTTGTAATGCCACCTGGTGACCATATAAGGAATCAGAAACTAAGTCCTGCAAATATCTTATTATAAGTATCCATAGCTTATTTCTTTCTGGTCTGATATATATAATAAACATAATTTTCTTTTAAGTCCTTTCTAATACGGCGCATGTAATATTATTGGTATTTGGAAAAATATAACTAAATATTTGGTAGATCGATTCACTATACCGAATCTCGTTGCCTTTGAAGGAGAGAGGTTAATCTGAAATGTCAGGAATGATCTTATGAATATTGGTACTCTTTCACCGAGCATATCCTCTTTACCTGACTGTATTCCAAATCGGAATTAAAAATCTATGTCTCAGGTGATGTTTTTTGACCATTCATATCTGATGTTTTTATCAAAAACGTGTGACTTCATTATGAGGACTGAACCGTAATACCATGTCATATATTATTGATATCGTTTAAATTTCATTCCACTATTTATATTAGTCTCCATAAAATTTTTTAATAATAGCTGCTACACACACTATAATGTTAATATTTCTATACAACTCTTCCTAAATTGGATGTTATTTTCGATTCGACTCCTGTGTGAGTATTTGTCCATAAAAAACAATTACATTACTTCATCTGCTGAAGTTTAATTGTTACAAAATAATATGTAGTTCATGTTTCTCATTTAAATTATTTAGAGGTGAATAGTCATTCAATTACTCATTCTGACAAAAAATTCATTTGTACTTAAACTATTTGAGCACCAAACGAAGTAATTCCCTACGATCATTCGTAACTGTAAATAAGAAGAGTTGTTTTATTTGGAATTTTTTTTTTAACTGAAGTCAATCTGAACATTTACTATAAAAACAAAAAAAAATACATATGAGAAACAATAAATTGGTTGTACATCCACTGTTTTAGATAAATGACTTCAAATATATTTGATTTTTTTGCCGGTCTCAATATTAAGCTTTAAACATTACATTTTTTAGCTGATAGGTTGCTTGAAAAACTACGTATTAAATTGAATATTGACGTTTCTTACACAATGTAGTCATACCTATTTTTAACACAATAACAGTAGTTGAATAAGCTCGAATGAAAAAATATAAAAAATAAATGTTTTAAGTGCAAAGTTATTTTAAGACCTCATTTCCCGGAAAATGAATAGAGATAGAGAAAAAAGTCAGAGAATAAAAGTTTTAGATAATTTATTGATCTACAAAATTAGTATGAATTTCATTAGTCTAAGATTATTAGAAAACCTTGTTATATTTAATTCAATGAAATTCAAATAAAAAATATCTTATAATCTTAAAAATTGCGTTCAATATATAGTTATAGAGAGTGATAGTAAATCCTCTCACATTATTCACCAACACCTCATTTGTCTTCCATGCTTTCCGATTGGATTTTGTTAAATATATACCTATCTCTTGCATATACATTAAGTGATCGAATCTATTACAGGCTAAATAGCGACCATATCTTTAAGAACAAAAATAGAGTTTGTAATGCCACCTGGTGACCATATAAGGAATCAGAAACTAAGTCCTGCAAATATCTTATTATAAGTATCCATAGCTTATTTCTTTCTGGTCTGATATATATAATAAACATAATTTTCTTTTAAGTCCTTTCTAATACGGCGCATGTAATATTATTGGTATTTGGAAAAATATAACTAAATATTTGGTAGATCGATTCACTATACCGAATCTCGTTGCCTTTGAAGGAGAGAGGTTAATCTGAAATGTCAGGAATGATCTTATGAATATTGGTACTCTTTCACCGAGCATATCCTCTTTACCTGACTGTATTCCAAATCGGAATTAAAAATCTATGTCTCAGGTGATGTTTTTTGACCATTCATATCTAATATTTTTATCAAAAACGTGTGATTTCATTATGAGGACTGAACCGTAATACGATGTCGTATATAATTCATTTCGTTTAAATTTCATTCCACTAATTATATTAGTTTCCATAATATTTTTTAAATAATAACTGCTACACACACTATGATGTTAATATTTCTATAGACACTTCCTAAATTGGATGTTATTTTCGATTGGACACCTGTGTAAGTATTTGTTAATAAAAAAAAATTACATTACTTCATCTGCTGTAGTTTAATTCTTACAAAATAAAATGTAGTTCCTGTGTCTCATTTAAATTATTTAGAGGTGAATAGTCATTCAATTACTCATTCTGACAAAAAATTCATTTGTACTTAAACTATTTGCACACCAAACGAAGTATCTTCCTACGATCATTCGTAACTGTTAATAAGATGAGTTGTTTTATTTGGAATTTTTTTAAAAACTGAAGTCAATCTGAACATTTACTATAAAAACAAAAAAAAATACATATGAGAAACATTATATTGGTTGTACATCCACTGTACTAGATTAATGACTTCAAATATTTTTGATTTTTTTGCCGGTTTCAATATTAAGCTTTAAACATTA